>WOGR01002082.1:0-18226 GCA_015342045.1 Leptinotarsa lineolata | reverse complement strand
TTCTCGAAGAGCATAAGTCACAGCGCTTACACCACTTTTCCACGTCTCGACGGCAATTGACCCAATAGTACCTCTCAGGCACTCTCGCTAGAGTTCTATCTACTCCGAAATTCTCTTCAGTGTAACTATCATGGAGCTATTCAAGAATATTCGGGGTACACGTCTTAGGAAGGCTCAACTGGAATTTATGGGTTCTTCCATCCGGGTTTTCCCATTTCCAAGTGAGTAGATCATCTCGAATGCACATGGAGTCCCATTGGAACCAGTAACCCTTTTCCTGCTGGTCGTGCTTGGAGATCTCTTGCCATTCCGGCCTCACTCTTTCGTCAATCCATTCCCATACAGTTTTCAAGACCGGATCCTCTTTCTGCGCTACGATGATCTATTGCTTCGGCATGAAGGTAGTGTCACCCTCAGAGGCTGTTAATGACCGCACCATACTGAGGTACTGCTTCAACTTCCCTCTTTGCCTTGTCTTTGGACCCTTTCTCGAAGAGCATGGGCTGATTCCTCAGATTTTCTGTCCGTATCCCTGGACAAGGGACTCTTACAGGTTGCTACCCCCCGGGTCAGAGCCGAAGTAGCAGGAGGTAGGGGAACTTATCTCCCTATCAGAGCTGTCCATAAAAGAGTCTCTTCCCGCTAACTTGTCACGTCTGGTGGAAAGTTCTGGTAATTGGATATCTTTGTCCTCTTGGCGTTGACAAAATTTGCTTCCAGATGTCAGACATGGTCTTCTTGAGAATCTATCTGCCTTTTCGTTAGTCTTTCCTTTTCGATGTTGGATTTCAAAATCATAAGTTCGTATAGTAGAAAAGCAGATCGTTTAAGGACAGTCTACTTTCGAACACGTAAGGAACATCACTTTACCTATACAGTAGGCAGCGGATCGAGTAAGGTCGGTCGACTTCCGAACACTTTAACAAAAAACAAAATCAACAGATGAAGACAAAAAATGAGACTTTTTCGAAACGTCGTGAGATCAATCCCAGTGAGGATAATAACACACAACACGGATCAAAACCAGAAAACCAGTTCAGTATATTTCTGTCCGTGAGAACCTTCGATTCACCATTTCATACCTTTAGGAATCCCATATCTTAGATGTGATTCTACTATTGAATAATAGACAGTTTTAGCTGCAGTTCGTCCAAGTTCGTTAGAAGTTATTTTCACAGCATAACATCCAGACGAGAGTTTTTTGTTAAGTGATAATATGTGGTGCTCAAACTTCATGAAACATGTTTCATGTCGTTTTTTATTGGTTTTGTATGGATGTTGTTACAGTGTTTTTTATTTTCTTTCAAATGTACCGTATCTGATGGTTTTAAAAATAGTAATATCAACTCGGAGAAACTACTTTTCGAGCCCTGAGGAAGAATCTAATTAAATTCGAAATTGATCCTGTTACCTAACCAACCTTTCTTCAAGTTCATCTACTGGTATAGGTATTTCTACTTGTTTATTTCTGCACTTACCTCGAAAATAATTTGTTCTATTACCCTTTTTGATAAAAGTTACGTTTTGCATATTTAATCAGTTTTTTATTAACATTTTTGTATTGTTTGACATAGTTATGAAATGCTGTGTTATTTGTGAATTTTTCAATGTAGTTAAGTGATCGTAGATTAATTGCTGGATGAGATTTTTATGTCTTTGCTAAGCCAATGCTTTTTTAATGTTAATTATATCTTTCGTTGGGTAGGGAGTTTTTAAAAATGGACTGAGGTGATTATAAAAATTATGAAGAGGATCAATAACTTCCTCAGAATGTTCCCAATTAATTTGACAACAGTTTAGATACTACTATAGTTTGGTGTACTATAGAGTCTACCTACTATACTTAAACTTTTTCCTTGTTTTGTAGAATTGATGTTTACACTGAAGTAAATAGCTTCATGATCTGATAATTCAGAAGAAACAATAGAGCATGACCGGAAATTATCGTCAAAGTTGCTACATACATAATCAATAATCGAATTACTTTATTGTGTTACACAAGTTGGAGTGTCAGTATGCCTTTTCAAGTCGAAAGATCAGTAGATCAGTATTTACATAAAAAAAGAACTTTTGAGTGAATATCACAAACAGAATACCTGTACCAACTTATTTTGAAATTATAAATGTGACAGAAATTCCACCAGTTTCAGTAACTGTTTGGAAGGCAATTTAAAATGGATTCTTGTGTAAAAACCATGTTCTCTGTGTTCATTTTATAAAAAAAGTAAACTTACTCTTTTTTACTGTTGTTTTGGGTAGATAACTTTCCACAATCTGAAAAATGAACAAAGCTAAATTAATAGAGAATCTGCTGAGGTGACATGGAGAAAAAACTGAAAAGTTCACCCCAAAATTATTCATACTCAGTTATATTTAGTGGTCGACGTTTCGAAAAACAATCTTTTATAGGTTTTTGATAACGAAAAAATATTGTTTTCCTAAACATTGACCACTAAATAAAGCTGAGTATGAATATTGATTTTTTCAATTTGTAGGAAAAATTTATGAATACAACAAGTAACTAATTGGACTCTTCAGTGGTTTATATTACGCAGTAACTCTTCTGGGTGAACTACACAATAGTATATTGTGTAGAAAGCCTGTGAAACTATTGTGTAGAAATCCTGTGAATGATATCTGATTTAACTCTATAACAAATGTTTGGAATACAAACTAAGTAGAAAAAAGTGTTTTTATATAATTCAGTGTTCATATTAAAGTATTTGTTGCGAAAGAATTTTTTCTTTAGGGTAATTCAATGTTTATATGAAAGTAGCTGTTTCAGAAGGGCTTTCTCTTCCATTTTGTCTGACAGTTACTTCTTTGAATGATGTACACATCTATATTTAGAGTTACTTTAAAATTGAATGCTTCCTTTCTTTCTTTGGAAGATTCCTACATTTTTTGTATCAACATGGACTAGTAGAAAGCAAAAAACTTCCTTTCCCAAGAATAAAGCGGTTTCTCTGAAAATCTTCAAACTTACTACAGAAAAAAACAGAAGTAGAAAACGGAAAATCTTCGAAGACTCTAAAGTCTAAAAGAAGTTTACAAAAATTAGAAGAAGTGAAAGGTATTCTGTAACTGAAAAAGGCGGAACTAGAGGTAAGACTATCAGAATTAGAGTTAAAGAAAGCAGAAATAGGTTATTCAGATTCAGAAAACACTAGAAATCTAGGAATATCTGATTATGTAAGTACAGCTCATATTCAAGATAGGGTAAGTAAAATACCAACCGGAGAGCTATCTGATTCGTTTGTTCGGTCTGAGAAATTTGCTTTTTCTTCGAGTTATAGGAATGAAAAAGCAAAGTCGAGACAATTTGTGGAGTCTATAGATGGAAATAAAATGGAAACTTTTTGGCTAGACAGTCTGTAAGTAAAGACTCACCTATATTTTCAGGAAATTCTTCAGTATGGTTACATTTCATCACTCAATTTAGAGAAACAACAATTTTGTGTAAGTTCAGAAAAAGTTAATTTTGCGAGATAGAACAGTTGTCTTCGTAGAAAAGTCAGGCAAAATGTAGAATCTCTTTTAACGTTTACTTTGGAAGTAGATAAAATAATTTCTTTCAATTATGGAGAAACGTTTTGAAAGACCGTGAATAACTTAATTACCAGAATCCAAATATTTTCAAACGTTAGAGAAGTCAGGCTTCAATCTAATATAGATTTTTCAGACTGCGTACGAAATTTAGCTATTACTGTCATTAGTTTTAAAAATGAACAATATTTAATGATTCCGCAATTGTTATCCGATTTGCAAAGTTAACCCTGAATCTCAAAATGGAATGGGCTACAATAGTAAATAAAATTTCAAAAACCAATAACAAATTCATCACAATTGTAGAGTTTTCGGAATGGCTGTCAGAGACTGCAGAAAATGTGAGTTTAGTAGTGATTCCAGAAAAACAAGAAAAGAAAAAGAAGTACATATATACTACTATATACGAAAATGGAAAACAAGAGAGATCATCTACTGAGTGTCGTTATTATAAAATGAAAAACCATAAAACGGAAAAATGTAAGTATTTTCTAGCATTGACCTATATAAAAGGATGGAATGGGTAAGAAAAACAAAACTTTGCTTCTGTTGTATTTCATTTGACTATTTAGTTGAGTATTCGTAAATTGAGAAAAACTTGCAACATAAATGGGTGTGAAATTTTTCATAATCCTCTGCTATACCCTAATAGAATCCAAAATTTAGAAACTCAGAACTCGGTAATTGTTAGTCATCATCCAAGGGATTTTGATAATGAAATTTTACTCAGGGTTGTATCTGTTGTTTTGGAAGGAAGTAAGGGAGCTTATTCTACGTATGCACTTTTCGATGAAGGGGCAACTGTCACTTTGATAGATGAGAAAGTAGCAGACAAAATTGGTGCCGATGGCCCTAAAGATTGTTTTAGACTAAAATAAACTAATTCTATCACAAATGAAGAAAAAGAGTCTAGAAGAGGGTGTATGACAATACAAGTTAGTGTTTCGAAGAAAATTTCAATCTGTCAAACGTGCAATATGTAGATATCAAAAATAAATGAAATGTATGAAAATTTGGACTGATATACCAAAAGTATACATTTATCCTCAATCTCTTGTGCCAAACCTAAAATTCTCATTGGTTAGGATAATATAAATTTGATAATTGCGAGAGAAGTCATAGAGGGTGACATAAATTCCCCTGTGATTTCAAGGACAAAATTAGGATGTGTCATTCACAGAAACATATCTCATCGTAATCAAGTGGACAATGAGTTTATACTTCATCTTCATCATTAAGGTGACATCAAACTTCATGAAATATTGAAAAAATCTTTTGAAAAAGATAATATGGGAATAAAAGTTTCAGAAGATGATATTTTGTCTAAAAATGACAAAAGAACGACAAAAATTCTAGCATAAACGACAAAACGGATTTCAGAAAATAAATGGGAAACTGGTGTTTTATGGAAAAATGATAATGTTATTTTACCCAGTAATAAAAAAGCGGCATTCAATAGATTAATAGGGATAAAATGAAAAATGAATAGGGATGAAACTTTTGCTACAAAGTATTGTGCAAAAATAGAAGATTATTTGGATAAGAGTTACGCAAGAAAACTATCTGATGAAGAAAAAAGGAAACATGAAGAACGTATTTGGTGTCTTTCTCATTTTGCTACTAGAAATCCAAATAAACCAGAAAAAAATTAGGTTTGTATTTGACGCAGCGGCCAAATTCAATGGTATTAGTCTAAATGATACCCTTTTGAGAGGTCTAGATTTACTTAATTCATTGATGAGCACTCTTGGTGCTGTATCTTCTCCAACATCTGCACAATATGTAATGAGAGGAAATGCACAGGAATTTCAAGACACTCATCCAGAAGCAGTAAGGCCATTTTCAAAAAACATTGTGTTGACGAATATCTGGATGTCGAAGACAAAGAAGAGGCAAAACACAGTTGATTTCATCAGTTATCAACGTCCACAAGAGTGGTGGATTTTGTATCAGGAATGGGAACTGTATTTCCATAGAAGTAATGAGAGCTTTACCACAGGAATTGAGAACCGGAGAAGAAAAATACTTGGATTTAGACAAAGATATACTAGTTGATAGAGTTTTGAGCTTATTTTGGGACCCAAATGAGGATACATTTTCTTTGCAATTGAAAATTGATGATTTAGAGGACATCCTGTATAATCACAAAATTTGTACCAAAAGGAAAGTTGTGAAAAGGTGATATTCGTATTTGACCCTCTTGGATTTGGGTGAAACTTTTGTATAAAAGCAATAATTCATGAACCAAATTTGTGGCGATTAAAACAGAAAAGATGATGACAGAGATGACTGTTGAAGGAATTGAGTAGCTGTTCATTTCTCCGGATACACCACACATGGGTAGCAGTTGAAAGCGTTTGGTGCGGCTAGTAAAAACAGCACTGAAAGTGATCCTCAAAGAACAATCTCCACGTGAAGAAGTCCTATTATTATTGGTAGAAGCGGAGGAAATTGTTAATATCGGTAACTCTAGTTCTAGCCTCATATTTAGTTCATTTTGTGAAGATCATTCAGTCACCCGAAATCTACAGAGAATTTCCAAACAACTTGCCAATTATTTCTGGCGTAGATGGGTGAGAGAATATCTGCCAACGTTGATATGGAGAACTGAATGGTTCCAGAAAGACCCTTGGAATATCAAGGTTGGCGACATTGTTGTTTCAGTTGACGGCGACCTATCACGAAATCACTGGCCCGAAGGACGGATGGTTGCGGTATTCCCAGAAGCAGTTGGTCAAATACGCATGGTAGACGTCAAAACCAAATCTGGACTGTTATCGACGATCGATTGTAAAACTTTGCGTTCTAAATGTGGAAAATGAACATGAATAAAATGAAGCATAATGAAGCGAGTTCCATTACTAGGAGGAGTATTGCGAAAGAAGAATATTAATAATTACTTTTGTGTTTTGTTGATTTAATTCCTTTCTATGTTGTATTTTGATAAAAAGTCAGTTGATTGTCAAACAAAAAATATATAACTTGAGCAGTTGTAAGTCTCTACAAAAACACAATTTTATATAGAATATTGGTTCTATATAATAAAAATATAACGTCTGTGAACATTTGGGTTTACAATAGGAGCGTTCAGGAAATGATAAATTATATTAATAAAAAAATTTATAATGGAAAACCAAGCGTAATAACCCAACCAGCAGAATTGTTTCATAATTTCATTGTGCTGCAACAGTTTTATTTTGTTGGTATTTTATAATTACTTCCAAAATGTTAATTAATTATTTCGGACGAGCTTTGAACACAATACAGTTGTAGGCAATAAAAGTGTTTTATAAATTTGTCATAGAAACGTTCATAAAATAATAAAACGTTATAAAAAAGTCACAAAATTATCACAGAAACGTTTTAACAACTAACTTATGAAACATATTTTCCTATAAAAGTAAATTGTTTTGTAGTAGTTTTATAGCACTTTCTTTCGGGGTTTGTATGATCTTTATAAAACTTTTCCTAGCTCATTTTATAACTGCTTCCTATAGCTTTATTGAAATTATTTTATTGGAATGCTTTCAAACACAATTTTGTTTTCATTACCATATTGTCACTTCAATGATAATTTCCCAACTATTTTATAGTATGATATATTCACTACAATTCCAAAACAATGAAATAACTGTTATAAAATCAAATTACTTCCGCGAATATATATTTGCTATCGTCAAGAAGAACCAGTGGACATTGATTTTGAAGGTTGTATAACGAAGTATATTTTGTCAATTTTATTTGGCTAGCGTACCAATAACTATATACCTGATGTGTCATTTTGGTCATTGAAAAAAAAAATAGAAAAAGTGGTTCGTTTCAGACGAAGATCCACATAACCTAGTACTTCAATTTTGTTCTTGCTTGAAATAGGAAAAGGTTATTAATTATTAAAATCCGTCGATTTAAGTGAAGCACCATGTATTTATACCCCCAAATCACTAGCTCAAAACTTCTTTGAAATTCAGCCTTTATAATCGATGGAAGAAGCTTCTTAGCCAAAACATCCCGACAGAACTAAATGTTTCTCAACAGTTTTATAAAGGTAACATAGTAGCCAAAATACGTTAAAATGCTTGCTATTGATACCAAATTATTTTATAGAACGACGCCATTTTAAAATGATAGCAATTCGGAATACTGACATCAGATGAGTTGAAAAACTGATATACCGCACATTTACAGCTGAAAAGTACATAAATATTATATGAATATATTATTTAAAACAAAATGAGTTGAGTTTGCGACTAGAAAAGTGAGGTTGGATTATATTTTTTAACGCTTACTCAGAACTTCTAATAAACCCTTATAAAATTGTATTTCGATTATTTCACAAAACTACTTTTTGAGAGTGTTACAAAAATTTTATAGTAACTGCCGAAATGTTCATAAAACTGTTTTGTAGTATTTGTAAAAGGCCTCACGAAATATTAATAAAGACTATAATGTTTTATAAAAATGGTGCCAATTTTCTACTTATATCTGTTTTATAAACACATGGAAAACATTTCTGGAAAAAATACAGTTTTATAATTTGTTTTTCCGAAAAGTTTTTGCAACTATTATAAAATATACAATTGCTAGTTGGGGGATCATTTTTATCGTATTCTTAAGAATTTTCAAGAATACGGTCAACTTAGGAGCGCTGTAAAACCCAGATAAACTAATGAAATTGAACTTGTATTGTAGTGGAATTTGTAGTGAAAATTATTCATTGAGAAACCCTCTATAAGTTTGCTCTGATGTCATTTTATTGTAAAATGTTCTTTCTCAAAAAATTATCTTTCCATTTTCCATTTCAAAAATTCAACCTTCTGGGTTCGGTTGTGTTTATTGCATAAATTTAAAGTTTGTGATAAGTTTGGATACAATCAAAATCATTATCACTATTATCATTACGGTCAAACTTCAATGTCAAATCATATTCATGAAAGTTAACTAGAGGTAACAAAGGAATGAAAAAGTGATATCTTCATTATGTTCAGGATATTCCATTTATGACAGACGAGAGACGTGCAGGTTTTTCGGCAAGTAATTAAATAAATTATTCTGCGCATGTAATGAGAATAATGATAGACGATGAAAACGAATAACCACACAGTCATAAATGAAATATTCGAAAATATTAATGTCACTTTCCCCATGCCAAAAGTGTGAAACTGAAAATTAATGAAAGTAAAGAAATAATTTTTTTCCGTACTCTAGCTAGGTAATCACGCTTAAAGTGAAAACACTAAACATATTATAGAATATTAACCATTTTTTTCTCTGAATACATAGTATTATACAGATAGATTTGAGATATTTCATCCCTAAGTATTACTTCCTGTCATGAGAATTCAATTGATATAAGTGAGATGAGGAAATTGAATGGGCAATAACAATACACTATCAAGCATAAGACGGAACAAATTGCTGGAAGTAATTGATAATCTCACGCTCACAACAATTGATGAGATTGTCAGTAATGAATCCCATGAGATTATTTTCAACTGAATTAAAAGAAGTAACTATAGTGAGTATAAATATTGGTTTGACTTTTTTCATCGGAAAAAAATCGCCTTTGGAATTTGTAGTTAACGAAAACAAAATCAAATAGTGAATTGTTCAACCCTGATCCTAGAGATTCTCTTTACATAAAAGAGACAAGATTCAATACTTGGACAATGCCAACTCCATCAGCGAACCCTAATGCAGAGCTTGAATCGATATTAGATTGCCAAAATTGGCGTATACTTTCTGGATTATTCAAATACACTGTACATTTGTTGAAAAATTCAAGATTATTTCGGGACAGAGTTGCTTGTATTGTGTATTGTCATCAGTAGGAATTGCGACAATAACATTGCCCATCAACAGTAATAAGTACCGAAAATGATGAATACTTCATATCGGAACACGTGAAACCATTAGCATCTATGATAAGAAGGGAAACTCTAAAGGCAGACAAAGCTAAGTACCATGTTCAAATCAATATCTCCACATTTAGTGGAGAATGTAATCAAACTCTTTTGCATCTCCCAAATGAATTAAAAATACCCAATCTAGCAGCACGTGCGATAGGTAGTATTGTTGCAAGTTCCCTTAAAAAAGCCTCAGTTCAACTTCAAGTTGCATTCTCCAACCTACTGAAGAAAAAGTCACTCATTGAAAAACTCAACTATTTCATGATTACTACAACCTACGAAGAATATAAGCCTTTCCAAGCATCTGTGGTAAAAACTTGGAGTGCAAACTATTCACT
Organism: Leptinotarsa lineolata; assembly: GCA_015342045.1. Lineage (NCBI taxonomy): Eukaryota > Metazoa > Arthropoda > Insecta > Coleoptera > Chrysomelidae > Leptinotarsa > Leptinotarsa lineolata. The sequence continues at coordinate 8,436 of WOGR01002082.1, read as the reverse complement.
AAGAGGTATTCAAGAAGAAAAAGGTCTTGTACAAGTTGTTGAAGACAATTTTGATGCAATTTGCTCTGAGAATGGACTTCAGCATGCTCATGCAATGGGAATAATCCTCACAAAATATCAACTAGTAATTGTAAATACAGGGCAGGAAGTAACCATAACCAACAACTCTTTCTCTAGAGCCGGATGTTACAATTGAAAGGTACAAAGGGCCTGAGAAAGTTCCTATGCCATCATTTTCTTTGCCTTTTGAAAGAATACCCCCAATGAAATTATTAGCTTTAGCAGTTGCCAAAAAGTTTTCAGTTTTGCAAGCATAGAAAACAGATTTTAGGTTTCTAAAATTAGTTGTCCAGAGTCCAGATACTTCAGAGTATAATGGCTTCAATACAAGATTGAATCAAGAATCAATACATGAATTTGGGAACGCTACACAAGTAACGTGTTTATCATTGGTTGATCTGTCCCCAATTGATCATGACACAGTTTTAACATGTATGTTGGAAGCTCAACGGTTAACCAATGAGCATGGACAGTCATTCGTAGAATTCACATATCAAGCTATATACAAAGTAGTTGTAAATATTATATGGAACGATTCTGAAAAGCTTTCTAGCTTTTTCCTCGCTTTGGTGGGATGAATACATTGATGTCTTTTATCGGGTGCGTGGGTTCACTCGTAGCTGGGAGTGGAATTGTAGAAATTCTAGAGTGTGCATTTGCTGGGGTGTTAAAGGTAAAAAATTTCCTCAGAATATATGCGAGCATTACGGCTTCTGGAAGAAGAAGTGTTGCAACCAGTTTTTGAAGAGAATGACATTACTAATTCAGATAATATGATTGAGATCTTACACGAACAGTGCACCTAGAGCCGATCCACTCGTTTGTAGGTTTACAATTTAATTAAACCAATTATATCAATGACGAGTTATGTGAGGGCAGAAAGAGAAACAAATTGGTGCCTTCATCTTTGGTGTGTACAAGAAATGTTGCCCTACTTTGCAGCTGCTGGGCATTGGAACTATTTACATTATTCTTCTGTTTATGTAATGTCCATGGAGCAGATGCCACATAATTGCCTAGACCATTTTTTTAAAGGAGAGCATATAATGTGTGGCCATTAAAACGGAATATGTTCGGATATGATGATTGTAAGCAAATTTATGAGATTTTGACATGATGAAAGAGGAACCTCTTTGACTGGTTTAACGCTGAATGGAGCAGGAGTAAAACATTGGGCATTGAATATGCATGTGACCAGTCTGCTTGTGAGTGGTTTTTGTGAAATGAGAGAATACAAGAGTTCTGACAAATTACATTTACATAAAGGAGAAGGCAACAGAAAAATCAGTCGTGATGCTGTAGATAGGGAGAAGCTAAGAAAAAACTAGAATTATGTTTATAGCTTTCAAATCCATCAGAGCATTCTCAAGGATCGGTAAACATTGTATCTGGATAAGAAGTAGCAGCTAAAGGAGTTAATATGTACGAAGCTTATGAAATGGCTAAGACAGCAGTGCATAATTTTCAAGAAAGCCAAGTGGATTTCATGTTAGCCTTAAAAAATTGTTATAAACATGAATGAGGATAAAGATGGTAAATTTGAAACATCAATGAAGATAGACACTTCACTTTCGTATTTCAAAATCATAACCCCCCAAGCAAACAGAGGTATAAAAATGACTGTTTTATTAAAATACGAACTTGCTTCTGTGCCTCCATCTATGTTAAAAGACGATGAAAATATGAGAGAGACTTTTGGAAAGTAAACCACCTCACTAATAATCGTTCATGGTTGTGCTTTACTGTGGGTTATGCATTGGCCTGTAGGAGGGTCTGTGAGTGATTTCCTGAAAAATTTCTTAGAAAAAATAATTGACAAGGTAAAAGATGCCCATGTCCCCCTGGTATTTGACAGATAATATGACTACAGCATTAAGAGCTTCAAGAAAGTTTATACTTACTGAAACGACACTGATTCTGTTGCCCCCCTCCATGGGATAGGAAAAAAGTTCTTAAATGTCTTCAAACTGGTGAACAGTTACGAAAATTTGGCCATGAAGAGAGCTGCATTAAAGAGGTAATAAAGGAATGCACATTTATTGCTTATTGTTATGGAATTGAAGGCGGTACTGATATGTCACAGGCGAGAGTGTCTTTTTTGGCTAAAAAATATCGGCCAAGCGCAACTACGAGCTCGTTCATTCTCTTCAGTACCACCCACTAGGGAATGCTTTGCCGAAAATGTAAGCAGAGCTTACTTTCAAACTATTCTGTGGTCATCTGCAAACAGTCCATTATGCCCAGATCCAACATCATTCCGCTGGCAAAGAGAAGACGTGAACAATGAGCTTTTGTCCATTGCGATTCCACAAAATACTCCGATTGCACCAGACTACATTATAGTAATAACAAAGTGCAGATCTGAACAACTCTGCCTAACTATGAGATGTAACTGCAGGGCAAATGATATTTCATGTAGCTTAATGTGTCAATAATTGCATGAAGGGGAAAAGTGGTGAATTCCAAAGATCAAAATAGCTCAATCAATAAATGAAAGTGACTCAGAAGAAGAATTTTAGTTTGATTTTAACTTCCAAACTATGCTATCTTGAAATTTAGCTATTTATTTCAAATTAATATACTCAATAGTAACAATTGAAACAGTTTCTTGATTTCTCATTTGAAGCATTGAAATATAATTTTTTCAATTTGGTTGAATAATGTTTCTTAAGTAATCACTCTTTCATCAATTTCTCATAAAAAATGACGTCATATTCTGATTCCTTGACCTTGAAAATATATAGAATGATATGCCACATGACAATATCGCGTCGAAACAAAATTTTCAATTTTTTAGGGGCTACCTTGGACGACATCTTGAATTATTCAAATTGCTCAAACCTGGCAGAGTGGCATCAATCGGATGAAGAATGTACATGATGTAGGCATTCAACAGTGGAAACATTTTATTCACGCCTCAAAACAAGGTAACCCTATTATTTGACGTTTGGCACCCAGACTTATACACCATTTATAATGTTAACGTATACGAGAACAATGAATTAAAAAAACCTAATTTACAATATTTCAAAAAAAATTATACTTATCATAAAATCTAGACGTGACAGTCAACGCATCAAAGTCTTCATATTCATGATATAATTTTTTGAAAGACGATTTCGTTGCAGACCAGTGACATTATCGACGGATTCAAAAGAGACCGTAGTCATAGAAGAAAGAAATAATGTGCTTCCCAAAATATGTTCGTCCATTGAATGAATGGAGAAATAATTAGATATTCTTGGAAATAAAAAATGCATTATTAACAGAGCTCCACCCAGCTATCAAATCTATCAAATGTATGATCACAGTTTTTTTTTATTTCTGTTGATGAAATGAAACATATGATCCGTTAATATTTTTCAGATTTTCAATTCCAAGTAATCCAAAAATGGGAAACAATAACTAGCCGGAGATAAAACGAATTGTAAACTCTGGTTTATGTTCAAACCGTATGTTTCCTGGGGTTCCTAATCTGAATCTGAAGTTGAAGGAGACATTCGTTTATCAATATGCAGCTCAAAAGTAACGAGAATCAGTAACGGACGGTCTTAAAAATCTCGTTCCGGTCTTTAAGTTTTAAAATTTTTTTACACATCTAAATACAAATGACATTGAATTATCAATTATAAAAAAGTAAATATCGCCAGAGCATATGTGTTTTCATTCAAATTTTTTCCTTTATATACTTTATTTATTAGGAAATGGAGAGGCTGATACAAATTAGCTTATTTACATGGTTTATTTAATTTCTGTGGGTTGTTCGGCCAGCAGTCATATTTCCCACAATATCCAATCTGAATTCTATATTGTGAAAAAATCTATTATAGTATGTTTTTCCGTCAACGAGTTGTCCCCCAGCGAACGAAAATCTCCAGATGTAGAAACTGTATAGGTTTTGACCATGAAAAACACTTTCAAATAATACTTTTTCTTTGGTTTACAGACTTCACTTTCAGTTCAAGATGTTTCTCTTGAAAATGTAATGACAGAACTCGACTCTACTACAAACATCATATGTTTTTTTCGCCTATCTATCATCAGCATTTCACGAAGTGCAGAACTAGCAAAAGGAAGGATTTCATATACATAACGAAGTCTTATCTTTCAACTTGCAATTCCTAACACAATTCGAATGATAAGCAGTGAAAATCGATCGTCCGGCCGTAGTGCTCGAAACACATTTCCACAAGACGCAAATTGAACGCGTGTGAGGTGACCTGCACGAGCCGCACGACACGCACGTGTCACTTGCGTAGCGTGGTTGATCCTCTAATTGAACGCAGTTTCGAAGTGATAATCGTACCACTGTGTTCGACCGAGTTGAAAAATCATTGCTTTTGTTGAGTTCGGAAGCAGAATCCGATAATGATGCTGAAGACCAAATTTTGCTTCATTGTTTGCTCTTTGATAATAAAGTAAACTTATCCTGGAAAATTCTGGTTTTTGAATTTTGCTTTTATACAATTCGGATCGCTGGGGTCATACAACTCTTTGTATGCCCTCACAGCCTCAAATAACTGTTCATCAAACATTACTTTGAATTCTAACAATGAATAACAAGGAAACAAGGCGACACCCGAGCGAATTGGCACGACAAAGTGTGTCTCAACCACTGTGCCACGCGAGGCACTTGTCACGCTAATCGTGACACTTCGTATCCGGGCGCCAACTTGCGCTCTTCTATTGGTTTGCGCTTAGCCAAAGGCTAAATTGAACGTGTGTAGGGTGACGCAGCACAGCGCGATGTTTTGTATATGACGATGTGAGAAAAAATTAATTTTGAGGCTGTGAGGGTACGATTGTCACTTAGAAACTGCGTTCAATTTGCGGATCATCCACGTTACGCGTGTGACACGGGCGTCTTGTGCCGGTCAGCTCTTACGCGCTCAATTTGCGCCTAGCCTAATGGTCGATAAACCCACTCACGCCAAACCAATTTAATACTGTCCACTTCTCAATATACTGTGAAAGTATCGTGAAGGATCTTTTGTTTTTTTTCCTATGAAAAGTTATTGAGCATTCCTAAGAGAGGAGAGCTCACATTTCTCAAACTTCAGTGTCGAACAGACTGTAAAAGTTTCTATGCTACTTGTTACCAAGTAAATGCCATTTTAAAGTTGGCAGCAAACTGATTACTGAGAGTCATCAACCCTACGGATTACGAACATTGTCCCAAAATTGAGACTGAACAGTCTCATGTTATTTGCATTAACTAACAGATGACAACATCGAGACTAGCGTATAGGGCAACTATGTCATTGGAAACGGTTTTATATCGGGTCACAAAAAAGTGGAAAGTATTTACAAGAAGAAAGAAGTACTTTTTGCAAATTCTCCGGATATTAAGGATATTCAATGATACGCCTTTACAGAAAGATCCAATATATTGGCCGAAAAAGGTACCTACATATTTGTCAAAAAATCGTTTCGACTTAACCATGGTTTCGGACAGTTAAAATCATGCTCTTCCACGTGAACTTCGTCAAACTTGCAAAAAAAATTGTTTTACATCTTTATTTGCTGATTGTATGTTCAGAACCATTCGCTGAAAAAAGGTACAGACAGGTACGACAGACTCTTCAGATTCTACGATGCTAATGTTGGAACTGTTCAGTTATGTATCATTAAATTTCTCCTCAAACTCAATACATTAAACCAGAACCTGCAGAAGAATCATCTTCTTTACATACCGCATCATATATCCCATTAACCACTTCGAACTTTTTACCGAAAACCTCTTGATTCTCTTCAAAATCATTACTCGCATTAATTTTTTCATTTCAATAAAATGGAATTCATGAAAATTAATAACTGAAAGAAAACAATAATGTTGATAAGATAGAATACCCAGAAATGAAAAAGTTATGCTACGGGTTTTTCTAGCTCAGAAAGAGTCTTTCAATATTTTTTAAGAGTTTATCAGTACCTAATTATTTTAAAGGGGGAAATCGTATCAAAATTTTATAGTGCTCTACCGAAAGCCAGTATTTGAGGTAGGGTAGAATACTGGTTAGCTCAGTGGAGACGGGAAGTAGTTCAATTATACAACCTAATCCTTTGGAAAGAGAGAAAATTTCTATATCACGTGTCTACAAACTACATACACTAATACCTAGCTCTGTATGTACTAGAGGTTGAAACAAGTCTAATTTATTTATATAAACAATTTAGATTAAAAATAACCAAAAATAACTAGGCTGGTGGCAAAATTGGGTGTCAGAAGGAAAAGGCAATGATCAAAAAAATATTGGTAGTACCCATCCATTTTATTAGCTCCCCCCACCTTTGGCCGCTATTTTGGAGGTTGAAACTGCACTTTCCCAACTTCCAGGAAGTAGCAGGGACTGCGTTCAAATTTCAGAAATTCTTTGCTTACAATATCCAATGGCATAAAATTAAAAAGGCCTAGGGGATAGAAAAAACGCTATGACTCTACAATAATTAACAAGCAACTATTTTAACCATAACTTTGATAGAGGGAGGCCTAAGAGTCTGATTTCAGCTTTGTATCCCCTTCATATAAGGAAATAACAAATACTCTCACTCGATAGTTGTTAAAAATGGAACACGGCAATGTAATCCCCAATCGTGGGTAATAGCAATAAAAAATAATCCAAAACTCCTATTTTCCACTCTCAGTACATAAACACAAAGTGCTCCTGCCTGAAATGTTTTACTACTGATTCGAATTCCACAACGTTGGAAATTTTCTAGGCCCCCGTTCACGAATTGAAATACTTAATTAATACTATTACTGGACTTCTTTGTCCTACTTATGAGAATATTACACTTAATTTGGCAGCTAATTGTCGGAGCTTGATGAGAAGCGATATTTAAAGTTGACGAGACATCGAGAAACGAACATATTTGTGAACTTTACAGAATAATGATTTTGATTTAATTTATCGACTATGTGCAAAAGATAGGAAATTATTCTATGAGAAATTGTACTATAATAGCAACTTTAGAAAAAGTTATCTTAATCAGCTGCATTGTAAACCAATCACAGACTCGATAACTGAAGCTATCGCCACACTACAACGAGAATAAACATCGTAAAGTGAAGAAATGACGTGACAGATACCCAGACCAACAATATCAAGACCTTACACCCCACTGAAGGCGTGTAAATAGTAGATATACACTGCGAAACTTTGAACGCGTTTTCTCAAAAACTTGTTTTCGTACACTTTTTTCGGCGAGCCACAATACGTCCATCATGAGGCCAACATTAGTAGCTCGAGGAGCAAGTAGTTATCCTCGATGGGGTTGTTCCCACCACGATGAAATCTCGTAATAAAAGTGACTACGTCTTAAGGATCTAAAGTTGTGAGTTTTGCTGACGAATATGGACTTGGACAAAAATAATAATGAGAAAATACGCAATCTGCAGTCCCTGAATACTAAAAAGAGATGAACCGAGAAAAAAGGCTCAACACGAAGGGACTCTACTACCTCTACAACCTCAAGGTGAAGAGTTAAACTTGTTACAGGAAGTTGAATATCTGAAAATGGATGAATGGAATTGGAATTCAGGAAGGCTGATGAAACGAAATATGATGTATTGGCACAATGATAAAATAACCCAAAATAACCTTCAACTTTGATTTGGAGGTCAAGAAAAAATCTTTACGAAAGAACCATCCGAAAAAAGAATTGAATAACTGCTTCAACAGAGCAAGGATCAGCTCAAAAGAATTCCAGGGTCACTTTCTATTTAGAGAATAACAATTCAATTCATTTATTAATTCTCTGGAACATAAAGTCATAAAACTACGCTGAAAATTTAATAACATATACTAAAATTATAGAAACACATGTCACTCAGGCAATATACTGACATGTTTTGGTATGTCAAGTATAAGTTTAAAATATATACAGGGTGGCCACTTTTTCAATGGGATTGTATTGGTAACTTTTAAACCATAAGAGTTAGAATGTCGGTTAAATAGAAAAAAAGTTGCATTCATGAAAGTACTGTTAAGTGGTTCAAACAAATCAATGCCGGTTATTGAGACATCATGAGAAAAGTAAATTCTGTCATTTTGATTTTTCTTATTTTCCCACGTTATTTGAAAAATTAACAAAAAATGTTTCGAACATTTTTTATTCGATAGGTGATTCTCCTCAATTTGACGTGAATAGATTATGAATCTAACGTTTCATACTCTCTGGGCTACCCTCGACCTCATTTTTTTCAATATGGACCTGCATATTTCATGACAATTTTTGAAATAACTTTACATGCTGAATTCAACAATATATCATACAATGTCATTCATAGTTGGTTGTCAGGTGATTTAGACCCTTATCCAAATTTCTTTGGTTCGGATCTGTATTGAATTTATTTCAAGTTTAACAACATGCGATACA
>WOGR01002081.1:0-18226 GCA_015342045.1 Leptinotarsa lineolata | reverse complement strand
CAACTACAATAATGAGATTATATATCTTGTAACAAAATATATAAATATGGAGAACTTACTAACGTGAGAATAAAATATAAAATGACTTAAAACGAATAGAAAAACATGAACTCATGAAAGTTAATCAAAATGTTTTCTTTTCAAACCTTTTTGACTAATGTGAAAGCCAATTGAGATGTATGATATCCTCCACGAAAAATGATTTCTATTCTATATTTGAGAGAGTATCAAAATGGTTGATATAACGCGAATGAATGTTTTTTACATTTTTTACTTTGTAATCAACAAACATTATCTACGATTTTTAATCGTAGGTAATTCTTGACGTGACGTTCTGGATGTGAAGAAAACACGTTATTACTTTTTAGATTACAGTTCCAAAGTTGAAAAGTTTTGAAAATAGTATAAAAAAATTAAACAATTTTTTTAATAAACTGAAAGCTTGACTAATCAAGATTATTCTAGAATATAGCTTCATCGGGACCAAGTTACTTTATAGGGTTCTAATGTTGATATTCGTTATTCAATATTTTTACTAAAATAAAAGGAATTACAAAAAACTAACCACAATCTTCAGTTCAAACAATTCAGAACTGAAGATTTCTATTAGCGAAAATCATACATTCTCCCTATTATATTCAATTGATAAGCATGAATCGAATCAAAACCTTTCCAAAGGACTTCAGTTCTAACAATTTAAAATTGGAGACTTTTGATAACAAAAATCACCGATAAATTTTACTATTATTTCAAATAAATAAAAATGAATAGAAAAACGAGTCAATTTTTTCTATAAACCAAAAGTTCGACAACTTCAAAATATTCTAGAATATATTACAATCGTGATCAAGTCCAAAAGACTTGAATTCTAAAAACTTAGAATTTGAGATTTTTCATAACAAAAATCACCGGTACATTTTCTCTATTGTTTTTAATATACAAAAATTAATCGAAAATCGAGTCAATTTTTTCAATAAACTAAAAGCTCGACAATTCAAAAATAATCTAGAATATATCACAATCGAGATCAAGTCCAAAAGACTTCAATCCCAGCAATTTAAAATTGGAGATTTTTCACAACTAAAATCACCGATACATTTTCTCTATCATTTCCAATATACAAAAATGAATCGAAAACCGTGTCAATTTTTCAACAAACTATAACCTCGACCACCTAAGAACATTCCAGAAGAAAATTTTCGCGAGCAAGTTCTTTGATAAACATCTTCAAGATAATTATCACGCTGCTCTCATAAAATCTTCAAAAATGCTGACAAACTCGCAATAAATCCCGATATTAATTTTCCTACCTGTACAAATCGCAATGAACCCCGAGCAGCAAGAAACCACTCAGAACTATAAATGCTTTCAACAGCATATTTTCTTTGAGACAATTCGCACTGTTTCACTTCACTTGCTGTAAACTCTTTGCTCGACTACTTTACCACACTTCTGGTTGCCCCCATATATAAATGGTTGTGCTTGGTGGGGTACCGATAACACCGTTAGGTCAAGCTTTTATTTTTGTTTGTCTTCTGCTTTTCGTGAAGCGAGCTAAGTAGTTCAAAATACTCATCTGGATATTTTATTCGAGAGGTACTTACATTAATGATTGCGTTTATTTTTGTCAAGTTTTCATGCGAATCCAGAAAGATTTCAACTGAGTCATGAAACGTCAAAAGATAGTGATGTGATCAACTTGTATATGTCTTCTAAAGGAGGACGACTTTCGAATTCACCCAGTAACGAAAATGGTGCCCTATTTGAAACATGTAAAACGGCTTCATTCAAGATAGAATCAAATTTGGCAAGAATTGGTTAGTTTATCAGATTTCTTTCCAGCGCCGATTATCCTCAAAGAAGTGTATGAAAGGAGATACTTGATTGTATCGTTTATTCCATTACATAGATGACATAATTGAATAGAACTGGCCGATATTCAAAGTCATTAACACAATAATACAATTTATTGTATGATTTTCACTACAAAGGATTTTACTATAGCTTCCTCAAGCGTTAAAACTAAGTTACTACTGAATTACAACTTATATTATACTTCAACATATTACCTACTTTCTACCTAAATCTACCTGGAACAATTTACCTGAGAAACATCTACCTGGAAATGAACAGATTTAATAATGGCGAATTATTCAATTCCGTTTGGTCGTTCATGAGATATTCAGAGATTTTCAATTTGTTTATTTCCATATTCCCAAACAGGTTAAGTTTTAAACCTTTCTTCTGGAAATGGAGGGGCTTGAATTCATGATTGAACTCTGTGATCAGATGAGTGGCATATGTGGAGTTTATTTTTCCATTTTGGAAACTTTTTCTGTGTTCCTTTATGCGAGCTTTGAACGTTCTTCCAGTTTGACCTATATAAAACATATGGGACATGATGAACCACATGATAATTTATACTCTCCCGATTTTTCTGAAACTGATCTATCTTTGGTGTTCTTAATGTGCTGGTCTTGAAAGCAATATTTACACCTTTGTTGTACAGAAAATTTTAAATATTCGTAGTGGGTTGGCCTAAGTAGGTAGGTTCTATAACTTTCATCCTCCTCTCTCAGAATTGGGTAAACTTCCTTCAAATATTGGCTGTATAACTGTTTTGATAATAGAGAATGTATTAGACTGATATCGTATTCATTGTTGACGGCTATTTGTTTTATTATGTTCAGTTCCTTATTGAAATTCGCATCTGACAGAGGAATATTTATCAGTCTGTGGATCATACTGTGGAATGCCGCTACTTCTTGCTGATATGGGTGGATGGACCAATGATGAATCTGTATGTGCTGGCTTACGATATTTTGAAAAATCGTGTTTATTGTTAACTTTCCTTACTGTCGAGTCCAAAAAATTTATAGAGTTGTCCTTTTCCATCTCCATGGTGAATATGATGGAAAGGTGGAAAGAGTTGATGAAATTCAAACTGTTCTTTCCTGTGAAACATACCAGGATATCATCTACATATCTATACCAAGACAAGAAACTTCTTACCAGTGGGTTACTGTGTATTTTCTCTCCAATTTCTGCCATGATGGGACTAAGTGGGTTTACCGTTATGAAACCTTTGCTAGTTTTGGTGTTTATGGGTTCATGACTAACGATCTATATTTTTTCATCATCATGATTCTGTGTCATCCATGACACAGAATCATTTTTGAAAGTTACTTCTTTTAAAAATGATGGCCTCCTTCCTTTCTTTGGAAGATTCCTACATTTTTTTGTATCAAGATGGAGTAGTAGAAAGCCAAAAACTTTCTTTCCCAAAAATCAATCACTCCTTAAAATATAACCCCTTCAATTTAATTGATAGTTTTGTTTCTAGTTTTGGGAAAGAAATCCATTTTAAAATAAGTAAACATTCATTTTGAAAACTGTTTTATAACATATTCGTGTGTAGCATCAAAAATATTTATATTTTTAACTTGGGTCAAGTCATGAAGCATTTCTAAACTTGGGAAACTTCTGGACGATATTAAATTTTTCCATATCGCTCATGGTCGTGAATAACTGAAAGGTTATCGTAAAGTTCTAGGACATGAATATATAGAAATTAATAAGATATTTTATCGTAACAGAATATAGCCTAGGTCAGTTATAAAATAAAGAAGAATTTTGTCCGACGAATTCACTTCTTGAGTCATTGACACATTTTAAATGAACTGCATTTTTCAAGCGGATACTTTTTGGACGACCTCTTTTTTTGGCATTAGTATCGGATGCTTTGGTAAGCATCCGATACTACTGTTTTTTTTAAGGAAAAAACACAAGCGCTACTGGACAAACCTTAAGGCGCTCTAAGAGCAATGCTTGTGCGAAAGTAGTCATTCACTTTGGATTTGCATCGCTGGAGATCAAATCCATTGGAAAAACGCTTTCAGGAAGTTTATTTTACATGAACTGTTGAGTATCATGTGCGTAATGATGAATGTTGCATTTTTCTACCGATTGATGGAAGTCACAAATAAATAAGCTGAATAGTAAAGGACCAAGGATGGATCCTTGAGGAACACCTTTGGTCACAGGTTGAATATCTGAGCTGATACCGTCCACCATAACTCTTTGAGTTCGGTGCGATAGATAATTTCTAACCAGAGACAGCGCATTCACAGAAAAACCGAAAAAGCTGAGTTTATCGCATAAGATGTCAAAGGCTTTACTGTAGTCTAGAAGTACCAAGCAAGATAATTTGCTTTCGTCGATAGCCTTGAAGAGGTCGTCGGTGATGGAAAGTAATGCTGTGGTTGTGCTGTTTTGGGGTCGGAAACCTGACTGCGCGGGTATGATGATTTGGTGAGCATTTATGAAGCTGCAAATTTGATCTTTCATTATCATCTCAACAACTTTCGAAAGACAAGGTAGGATGGTGATAGGTCTCAGGTCAGAGAAATCCGAGGGGGAGTTGCACTTAGCTAAAGGAATAATCACACCGTTCTTCCAACAACTAGGGAAAACACTCTCAGTTAAAATGGCATTAGTGAGAAAGGTTAACGGATCCAATAGATAACTATATAAGAGATGGATCATTAGGAGTGAGATATTGTCTGAGCTGACTGCGACATGATGGGGCGTCCAGGTTGAGCATCGTCATTAACATCATCCTGACCTTCTGTGAAAAGATTGTACCACTCGTAAATATTTTTATGACTCAGAGTACATTCATCGTATGCCACTGTCAACATTTCAAGTGTTTTTGAGCACTTAATTCCATTTTTTACCCAAAATTTTATGCAAATTCTTTGATCCGTTTTGTCGATAGCTGAAAATCTCCGAACAAGCAAAAAACTTCTTACTTTTATGCCTTTCACCAACTAACTAAACATGATAAAAAGCTGAAAGTGTGAACGTTGTATTGTAACGAGTGTATCAGTCATTTGTAAGACTTCAAGACAGTACATTCGTCCTCACCGTCAACATGTATGCCACAGTCTGCTACTGCGTCTTCCGCAGTAGCAGACGAAACGTTTGATTCCATTCGACCAGCCTCGAGTTTGTTCTCTCTTACGGATTTTCATTAGTTTATAAAACCGCGAAACGAGTAGCTTTTTCAGGAATGTTTAATGAACTAAAGTAACAGCCTTCAATAATATGCTTCACAGAGAACTGAGTTTCATTGAACAAATTGCTATCGACAAAGGTCAGGCAGTAAATATTAATGACTCCATTCTTTACGAAAAATATCATTCAGGTCTATCCAACTTCAAGAAACGAGGGTGTCATAGGACATTTCCTACTTTGGTGAACAAATCAATAATAGAACATAACTTGAACATAACAGCTTGTCAAATCCTGCGTACACTACTGACAGAGAACGCGTTAGAAAGAAAAGGATGAAATCTACCGTACGACTTGGTGCGCCTATTTGGGTTTTAGTGTGGCCTGAGAGTACAGTCCTCGCCGCAAGTAGCATTAAGGGTTGATGATTTTTTAACTGATGGTCAGTTATTAGTTTATTATAAAGAGGTATTTACGTAATTGAATTTGCAACAGTTTGTATTGCATTTAATTTCGGAATTATTAAGGAAAGGTAGAAAGACTTATTCTGAAAATGCAATTTTTTCGCTGCCCTTGAGAAAACGAAGTGAAGAATTCGTCACATAAACGTTCAACAGATTTGAAATTGAAGGCCACATTTTTATCGGCCACATACTGTTTCATACTAATTCTATTTGGTTCAAATCTGGATGATAAGGAGGCAATTTTAGTACAGTAAGTCCATGATTTTCATAATCCTATTAATTTCATACAACTTGAATCGTGGTTTATGGATTTTAATAATGGAATAGAGATACATTTTAAGCATATCATCCATGAAATGTATGTTCCATCTTCTTAACCATTCTCTCATCTCATCTTTCCTCGAGGACATGTTTGGGCACTTTTCATACTGAACATTGTGGTATGGGACATTATCTATAACCAAAACGTTTTTCATTTCGCCTGATTGTTTGGTCCAATCCTCCCGGAGGTTAATCATTTATTTCTATTAATTTTATATCAATTCTTATAAATTTTTGTTTCTTACTGAAATGAATGAATAGTTCTTTTTTCTCAGTTACATTCCTGGTTGTGTCCAGATCTAGGAAAATACTCAACACAAGCTTTGCTTAGGCGTTTTCCGAGAACTGAACATGCACCACCACTTATTTATTGTTACTTATTTATTTCTTTCTTAATAATTTACTGAAATCATCATTAAATATCTGTAATATTCATTATAGACAGGAGTATGTTTCTGAATTGAATAAATTGATCGAATTGAACTCATCAATGAACATTCACATGAAATTCATGTTAATTGTGAATCGAAGAAGATAAATGTGATCAGGTATTTCATTGAATAGACTAAATAACAGAAAACTGGGATCAAAATCCATAGACCGCAATCACTTCGCTGGAGCGCCTTCCACAGTATCCAAAGTACCCAATTATCGTCAATACTAGCAAAAATAAATCAAGTTACATATTAATGAATGAAAATAAACTCTCATTGCAAATCTATAGAGGTTTTATTGAACTATTGCACATCTTCAACAACATTGCTTGTAAACAAATTCAAATTGAAGTAAAACAAAACTAAGAAAAAAGTGAATATGATGTAATAGCAGCTATGACCTTAATGAAAAGTTGTTTTTGTGGAATAAATTCAGAGTATTTGTTCAAACCAAAACAATGGGCACATATCACGTCAATCACGGTATAATGATCGGTCTCAGATCCTCCTTTACGTTTTAACATTTGACCCTTGTTCACTTCCTGTTCAATATGAACAGTACGTGAAAAATATATTGAATATATTTGAATTTGATCGGTAAATAACCGTGAAAAATGTTTTATATGCATAACACCAGAAAAATATAATAAATGAATTTTTGTCTGACAATCCAGGTAATACAAAACTTAGAAATTGTACTAAACGAGAAGATTGAACATGCCGCTCCATCATTTGTAAAAGAAATATAATAATCACTGACTTGCAAAAATAACATTACATATGGCCTGTGTTAGACAATACAAAAAATGATAGTAGATTACGACAAAATTCTGTTTTTTATGTTTTCATTCTGTAGGGGCATTAAGGTCTATGTAATACAGAGTGTACTTAAAATTACGTCATTAATTTCAGATGGTGAATACTTGCCATATTTTATGAAAAAAAGTTTATATGAACGTGTGTCCATCTGAAATTAATGACATTATTTAAGACTATTTAATATAAATTACTAGCTGTTGCCCGCGGCTTCGCCGGCGTAGAATTTGATTTGTCACATTAAGTTTCGTGACAGACCATTTCAAACAAAAAGTTACAATTTTTTTTCAACCCAAAACTTCAGGTTTCCAACTTCAAAACTGACGGAATTCAATACAATCTTTGACTCCCTATTTTTCCCCTTTGGGAGTGGAAATTCCTGATTCCCTTTCTTGATGCTCATTTACGCTATACAAATAACCCACCTGCAATTTTCAAGATTCTAGCTTCAGTAGCTTCGGCTCTACGTTGATATAAGAGTATCATTCAATCAATAGGTCCGGGCGAAGCCATGGACAACAGCTAGTTATTTATATTTTGACTGTGAAAATACAGTAACTAAAAAATATGCCTACTGCACTAAGTAATGAGTAGCTTCGAGAATCGAATTATGTAACCTATGAAAAAATTTCCCAAAACTATCACAACCGTCAAGGACGTCCTGCCCTCACGCGTCTGCACGCGTTCGGGTCGCGTTCTCGGCAATGGCGCTTCATTGCTTAGACCGCTCCTCTACCCCCGCGCATCTACCCCCATCGTTTTACAGTAGACTCGACGCGTAATGGCTCACTGCGTTGCGTCAAAATAATATTATCGTGATACCTTTTAAACGATTCGTTAAAATTACTTGGTGTGAAAGCAAATGTTATCTATATTAAACGACAGTTGTATAAATTTTTATAAGAATTCGACAGGCATTCTAAAATGTGCACTGTAAAAAGTTTCAGTATTCAGTATTCAGTATTCATTGCTCAGTATTTTGCATATAGTGGCTACCACATAAGAGTTAGAAAAATATGCTACTGCGGACTTTTATTTAGAACTATTTAAGATAAACAATCTTACATTTTCCTTCAACGTATTCAGAAAACGTATGATCATTTTAATGATTAACCCACCACCACCAACGTAAACATATGTATTTCACTGTAGGTCCTACCCTCAAATCTGTTTCACGACATTTTTATTCACCCCTTAAAGCAGAGTTACGACCTTTTTTACTTCATTCCATCAAAGCGTGTGATCTGCTGGGGTCACCCCCTGTCGACGATTACAGTAATAGGTGGTATTATGGGCTTTTAACTAGAAACATATGTTTTCTGGTGCATCCAGCTTTTACTACGGAGATATTAAAAAGGATGGTTAGGGATGTTTTCCTAAACTTGATTGAAATACCATGAAACGATTCATACAGATAAATATTGAAATCTCAATTCATGTAGATAAAAAAAGGATAGAGAATTGGTTACTTTTTCACTATCACCATTGTGATATTTTCACTTGATAGGTTTAATACTGAAATCAAAATAAGTATTGAACAAAAGTCATTTTATGGATAGAATCAGAAATTTATATCGATCCTTTCAGGAATTTTCACCTTCCACAACTTGGAAAAATATAACTTGTGATGATGTGATGAATAGCCAACTACTAGTTAATTCCAATAAGGAATGAGCGTACATTCTTAGATTTGGAGAGAAGTGTTATTTTGGAAAGCTCTGTAGAAATATTCCCAATTCTTTATACTTTTACCACACTGACAAACAAGAATACAGTATGTAAATCCAAATGAAATAAATTCATTATTTTAAAAAAATACCGAAACACGTCAAATTTAAGTTATAATTTAACATTCTTTAACGTAAAAATGCCACCCCTACCTTCAACCCCCTTCTAGTGACAGGTACAACCCCCAAATTCCTAAATGGGCAGTATAAGTTTGTGGTATATCTTCTGAAAGGTCTCTTCATTTCCTATTCAAAAATGTTATCGCTTTCAAGTTTATTGCAACAATTAAGATAAAATAAAAAATCATGTGGTAAATTCGATAAAATACACTCAAAATTTAACATGTAATGCAAAACGTAATGGAATGTAGGATACGAAAAAGAAATATGGATGTTAATGAAGTAGATGTTCAAAATTTTCACCGCGAACGTCTTGGCAACATCCTAATCTCAAAACTGTCTTCTAAGATTATTTAACATAACAGGAGTGACCGACCTAACTGCAAGCGTTATTTGTTCTTTCAAGTCATTCAAATCTGAAGGTTTACTTGTGTACATATTGCTCTTCACATATCCCCATAAAAAGAAATCTAATGATGAGAAATCAGGTGATCGAGCTGGCCATTCAATCGATACTCGCCTCGCTATCCACCGATTGGGAAATGTTGTATCGACGTATTGCCGGATATTAACTTGGTAATGTGGTGGTGCTCCATCCTGCTGAAATCATATCATATTTACTGGAACCTGAGGGTTTCCTGGATCAGGATATAAATTTGCTAAACTTGGAATGACATCATTTTGAAGTAGTGCCAAATAATTATCGCCATTCAAGTTGCCCTCAATGAAAAAGGGACCAATGATATGGTTTCCCACAATCCCCACCCAAACATTAACCTTTTGAGGGTATTGCGTTGTACCTGTCATTCAAGGGGGGTTGAAAGTAGGGGTAGCATTTTTCTATTGAAGTATGTCAAACTATAATTTAAATTTGCCGTGTTTCGAGATTTTTTAAAAATACGTACAATAACCGATATAACGAATTTATTCCATTTAGCTTTTACACACTGTATATAAATGTGAATTTGCAAAATCAAAAAAGTACCAGATACGATAATATAAAAGCAGAAACTTCAAAAGAAGTTGTTGACTATTCCAGAACCACTAGCTTTGTTTAATAAATCGCATTATTAATACCGGAAAAACCGTCTGTATTCAAAATAACTATTGTAAAATGGGTATTAGATCGTAAAATATCTCTCATCACCATCTTTGCTAAGGTATTTGAAAAAGAAAGTCTGGTCTTATCTTGAAAAATAGAAGATTATCTCTGGAAACCTATATAGCTTCCTGCCTAGGGCATCTACCCAAGATACAATTGTAAGATTAGTTGAGAAAATCCATAGTTACTTGGACAAACAAAAGCGTTCCATAACTATATTCCTAGATCTAGCGAAGGATGCTGATACAGTTAGTTTTTCCCTTCTTGTCAAGAATTAGGAAGACGTGTGCATTGAAGGTATGATATTGGAATTCTTTCAAAACTATTTTGAAGATCGAACTCGAACAACAACGGACCTCAAGGAACCGTCTTAGGTCCCTTACTTTTCATTATATATGTATATATTATTTGTATAATATAGCGATGTTGATTGGAACAATCTAAAAATTTAAGCAGAAAAGGTCTTCGTCAAAGTGAGTCATTGGTTGGAAAAATAATTTACCAATGGTGAATTTTGGGAAGATGTTTTTGTGCCCATCAGGTCAAACAAAAATAATTCACCGTCATACAACTCAATACAAATAATAAATACAATAATAATATAGCCAAAACTGAAATTTACATGCGAACGATTATGAAATGTCAAATATCATTGATAGTCACCTGAAATGGGATTTTGGTGTAGAATTTGAACAAAACGTTGTGGAAATACTCTTTGTGAGAATCGAAAATATAGAACACGGAGCAAAACCAGCTACAAAAAGTAACACTTTCTCAACTCGTTAGAAAAATTGAGGCTTTCTAAAACCTACAACGATTTTGAAAATTGTTACTATCTATGTCAAAAACCCTAAACCAATATAAAACTGAAGAAGACAAGGTTGTCAATAATTCAAATAATAAATTTTGACATAAATTCGATATCAATCATTCACTTTGAATTCATGTGTATCCCAATTGGTAATGCGTGAACGAATATTTCGAAATATTAATGAAAAATGACATTTATGAAGTTTTGAAACTATTGCCCCATATATAACATACCTATAAAAATATCAGCAAAACAAACTCGGTCTTGATTGTATATTGAGAAAGACGCATTGAATTCAAATTATCAGTATCATCATTACATATCCTGGAAATATTTCATTAGAGCATTCAGAAAGGAAAACAACGGAATGTTTTTCTGGAATTTGTCATTGAATTAGAACTTTCCCAATAACTTGACACTTCAAGGTAATCAGAATTTGTCATTACTCGATATTTGCAAACATTTTTTGTCAAATAATTATCATCTAACGGAGTTCGAATGATCATTGAAAAATTAAAACGTCAACTAGAGAATTGAACACAGCTATTATTGCAAATATTTGGAATTTTATTTTGAAGTTTTATTTCAGTGTATGTATATAAAAAAGTCCTTGGAGTAAATCCAATCTTCAAACTATAGAGTATAGAGATATTCTTATAATTCATCGAATAGTCTTCTCCTATTAGAACAAAAAATTTTCAATTTTTTCTAGAGTGATTGAATTTATCCAAATTTTGCTTTGTTTCCCAACTCTGAAATTAATTCGAGACTAGTAATTTTCGAATTTACATATTCATACCGATACTGAATTGCATATATTTTAAAATATTGTTTGGTTATAAAAATACATAGCTATCGGAGAATTTTCTGCTTCTGAGTTGAACTTCGAAGTTTATTATCCTTACAAGTCTCTTGTCCAAAGTCTTACTCTTTTCCAAGTATGTAATCGGCACTAATAAAGATTTTTATTATTATCATTATTATTATTATCGGATGTACAAAAAAATAACTTCTATCAAAAAAATTTTTACATTTAAGACTTGTTCTGTACTTTTTCATAAACACGTTTTTCTCAAAGACTATAAACCGATCAAATATTATATTTCCAAAATATTTGAAAATTGCCGGAAAAAAAAAGATTATTCAAAACAATGAGTATAAAAATAAAGTTTCTTTACAAGAAAAAAGTTTCCTATAAGTGTTCAAATGAAGAAACATATTTCAAGTAAGATCTGATATTAAAAATGTAACTTCAACCCATTGAAATTCACATCATTTTCTCTTATCCCAAAAAAAATTGAAATAATTCAACAAGCTTAGAATAGTATTATTAGAAATATAAAAAATTTAATTGGTGCAAAGAACTGTTTTGTAATCTATCATATAATTTGAACCTTTTCCATCGTATCATATGTTATTTAAGGAAAAATCGATACTGTTTAGACTCTTTTGCATCTTAATAGCGTCAGAATGTTTGTTATTTCTCTGGCAAACTTACTGATTTTAGAGGCTAGTAAAACGATTGAATTTAGAGGATCGGGAAAATCAAATGCATCTTTAAACCAAGATTTCTCAGAATCAGGATATATTTTTCTCAGTTATAACTACACTATTTATAACCAACTCTTTGATTAAATAATGTCTTCTGTTCGATGCAATTTTCAACCACAAAATGCAAATACCGTATAGAATTCGTAGTTTCAATACTTTATTGTTTCCGAAACCTCAACAAACGTATTTATTTTCAAATAATTCTCTCAGAATTTTTCATCATTTACCTTTTTCAACTTTCGGTGTAAGTAGCGCCAGCTGTGATCTTTCGTTGGAACCTAGCGGTTGCAGACTCTGGTCACTGGGCGTCGACAGTTTCTCGGCGAGAATAGGATTCGCGGCAGCGATCGTATATTTTCTCATCTCTAACAAAGCCTGCGCGCTCTTTTGGCTGTGGTGTGAACTGCTAACCGAGTCGTCATTGCAGTTCGGGATGTTGTTGTTTTCTTCTTGCTGAAAGTGAATCGGTTGGTTAGTTCAGCTATCCGTCAACAGAGTGCAAAACAACGAAAGTAAAGTGGTATAGTAAAAAGATCGGATCATAGAGGGCAGCATAAAAAAGCAGCGACACAACCGCTGTTTATTGAATTTTAAAGAAAATACATGTTAATATGTTAATTCAAAATAAAGAATTTTTGTTGAAAAATGTGGGTTCATGATAAACGAAGGCTAGGTAATGTGTGAAATTTGTAGAAATGTAGTTTCATTTTCGAACAAGTTCAGTCAACTACTGCTTGAAGGTGAAGATTAAGAATCTGTTGAAAGTTATGAATCGATAACGATATCGGTCGTATTCTAAAACTGGTGACAAACAGTGGCAGTTCGGATGTTTACTGATACTTGCTATCGATAGAATCAATGTTATATTCATATATTTAGTATCTTATATGGAACAGGATCAACTTTGATTAATTCAGGTGAGGAGCCTGGACTGATTCAAGGGAGTTCATGACGGCAAGATGGTCCTTACGGGCATCTGTGCTGCCCTTCACGCGATTACCCCTGCCTGGCTGGGGTGGGAGGGATGAAGATGTTCACCCTTCAATGGAGGATATGAGGGCCTCACTCGACAGAGTATCTGGGCCTTCTATATCGAGAGGGGTCATCTACAGCGTAATCTATAGCTTCCCTGACTAACTTATCTTATATGGATACCTTTGTATATAGACTATATGGATACAATTTCATCCACTTAAGTACCAGAATACACTGGCGACATCTAGATGCGAGTAGAGAATGTACACAAACGCTCGTGACATCTAGTGGTTTGAATGTTAAGTTCATGATTGTCAATGGCGTACTTACAGTTTTTCAGATATTTTTTCCAGAATATTTCGATATGAGTATCTTTTTTGTACAAATATTACAAAAGCACGAAAAATAATAATTTTAGTTTATGTTCAATGGTATTCAAAAAAAAAGGATATGGAATATTCAGAATGGCTATTCCTCAAGATCAATTTTTTGTGGAGAAATCGATTCATTTTAATTTTTGCTTTTTCAGCCATAACTTTCCACAATCTGAAGTATCAATATCAACAAAGCTATAAAGTGAAAACTGAAGAGTTTATTCTGAAAAAAAATCAATTAGTTTGTAAATTGTATTTGTTTCCTCCCTTATCATTTTTAAATAAGACGAAACATTAAAAATATTTTCGCGAATATTTTCTATATAGCTTTTCGAAATTATTTTTTTTGTGGAGAGTTCTATATGAGGTTTTAGTTTATACTATAATTATTTTTTTCACAATTGTGATACGTGAAATGAAAATGATAACTTTTGTGCGTGGAAATGCGAAACATTTCAAAATGTTAACTATTATCCGTATATTCAATATTTTTTTGATTATAATAGCAAAATTAGGTGGCACCTAGTGTGAAATTCTTGAATATACCTTTCAGGCAGCATATCATCGAATCACCAGTGAATAAGGGCTCAAATTCTTCTAGGGTTGAGTATGAAATTAGGGGTGTACAAAATAAATGCGAATTACTGATTAACTGTGCAATTTCCTCCTTATATTGTGCAGAAATTATGGTGGGTGTTACGATTCATTACAGTCACCCAAATGATTTGAAAATATTTGATATTTTTATGGTGGAAGGTTAAATACCCAGATGTTGTGCAAATTTCCTGACAGAGAAAATTTGAAATCATTTCATAAATTTCTCTTTGACGTGTAATACAGTGTTAATAACTGATGGAAAATTAATGAAAAATAATGACAAATGGAAAAATGAAGGAATTTACAAAAAAAGTCACGATATATGGGAATTGTTTCCCTTTACACTTTCCACAATTCCTAATTCATAAGCATTTACCCGTTGATACCGTAACTTCTGATAATAATTTGATTGTTAGAATGAATCAAACGTCGTTCTGGTCCAAAGAAGATATTGACACACTAATCTTGAAGGTTACGTGTTACAATGGTTACGGAAAATCAGCTCAAAATCCAGAGCCATTTCGAAACCCGATGCTCAACATCTTCAACCTGTTCAGAATTCCTGTGTGCGCTTGATCAGTGGTTAATGAATAAATGCTCACATTTCAGGCCCTTCAAAAGAGCTTGGTTGGCTGAATATTTTGCCTTTTGGTAGACCTCCTTCATCTGTTTGTTCGTTTATTTCGTTTATCTTCTGTTACACATTAATCCGATATATCCGATATATCTATCAAGTGCTGAAAACCTGATTAGGTCTCACTCTTGCAAGCTGATATGGAATATCACTCAACAAATGAACTAATAGGCTCCGATGAGAAGCTGGATCTAGTTGGTCAAGTTGGAACAGCTGTGAGCCACAATAAACTCTCGTGGGTTGTTAAAGACGGTCAAATAGATCCGCACACTTTGGACCTACCTAGTAATTTTTCCCAAAAGACACCACAGTTCAGAATTTTTCAATAATTAAAAAAGAAAACAAGCACGTAGAACTAAAATAAGCTAAATACAATAAAGCGTTCAAAAGCTTACTGGAATACCGTGTGGCGATACATTAACATGCAAATATGAATGCCGTAGGTACTTACTAATGAAAATAAAATAAATTGGTAGTAAATTCAAGTGACTATATAAAGTAAATAGCTTAATTAAATGTTGAATAGTGAAGTTTTATTGGTACATTTGACCATAAATTGAAGATCTGTGAATATAATGAAAACTGTAGATGAAGTTCCACTATTAATTTACATGAATTGATCTGTTAAATGAATGAATATTGGTTGAGTTCTTCAGGGAACAGCAAAACTGAATCAACATTTTCATTGTAATTTCTAGAATGAATGCTTTCGGGCAAAAATATTTTTTTATTTTTCAAATGAAAATTATTGAATGAGATTCATTTTGGTTATTTTCTCTGTCGAAACCCATTTACTCTTGTTCATAAAAAAAAATCAAAGCTGACAGACAAACAATATATATTTGGGAAATCCAAATATATTGTTTTTCATAAAATAAATCACAATTTATTGTTTTTAAACATGACTGGTATTGAAGTCTGAGCAAATATCCAAATCTGCTTTAAAGGTTTTACGGTTTGTTTTCTGGTGCTTTCGAAAAGGAACGAAATCGAAGAATGGGATCCTCCAGTTTCGAATTTTATATGATAATGATCCAAACACCTTTCCCCTCTGATCATTTTTTAAGTATCATAAAATACACCCATCAAATGAGGATAACCTCAGATCCTTCCTCACTGGCCATCTTCAATTTGACAACCTGTACGAAAGCTACTCAACGACAGTATGTAATTCTTTTCGGATTACTATACATGTTCTTGGGGTTTCCAAGCTTAGGTTGGATCTCATGATTTTTGCTTCATGAACTCTGCGTTATTGCATGGAAGCTGCGTCCTTCAACTTTGCTATAACCTTCGTAAAGACCGGGGAAGCCACCTTGCTGTGTTGTACAAATTCTGGTTAGCATTCATTTTTTCACTTGTACCGAATAATACTAAAGGATTGAATCTCTTTCTTTCACAATTTGGTCTCACAAAGGATGTTACAGTTTACTGTAATATTTTCACTACTACCACAAATATTTTGAAATACTGAATTGTGTGGAATGTTTCTGTTGGTAATTAGCACACACTTTTCACTTTTTGCAGAAAATGAATACAGTTTGGTCTGTAAATATACGAAAGTAATTGAAGTTTGGAAGATTTAAAGATTAGTCATTTGGTGAGGAATGAAATAAATTTGTAGAACTCTGGAAAACCTGATTAGTCAATGAGTATTGCAGTTTTTGCTTTTGGAAAAGGAATGATTTCAATTGCAGGATTTCCAGCATGTTGATTGTGAAAAGGAGGAAGGTTAAATATTGATGGTGTGATCTGAATACATCTTCTAACAATTCAATACTGTTTACAGGAGTACTATCTATAAAAGTCGCGATACATAAGTACTGTAAGTCTGACATCTTTAGCAGGATTCAACAATTATAAAAACGGGGGCTTTCACGACCCCTGTGACTACACCTGTGAAGATGTCTGCCGCAGTAGGAGTTGAAACGTTTGGTACTTAGTTCCTTGATACCTTCCGACCACGGCCTATCCTAATACTACAGAAATGTTCGATGTGTGACATCTATACTCACCTTAATATAAGGGGTTTGGTTAAATTCGCTCAAAATGCTTTCGATTTCGATGGCAGTGGTGTCTGATAAATGCTTGAAAATATCGTCGGCGTCGGCCATGTTATGGCCTTCTGGCAGTGGTGGTACCAATGAACTGAGGTCTGACTGTGACAATTCACCCAAACCTCCTGAAGTACCTGTTGCGCCGTTTTGTTGGCCAATAGCCACAGAGGCATCCTGAAAATCGATACATCATATTAAATCTACTCTTTTGACTCAGTTGAAAAAATATAACACGACATTCAACATTACAAATATGTACCTAATACACAAATTACCAAATTTTTGGTAGGCAGCTCATTATTGCAACAAACTGAGACTCCAAAATAGAGTTTTTGGAGGCCCACTAGATAATTTGCTATATAGTTTCTGAAAATATCAATTTCTGTTTCAATTTTTGTAATAAACATTTATATACGAATCAAAGATATAAACAGAGTCTATATTTAACTCATACCTAGCAAACTCTACAGGTGATAATGGATAAAAATTAACCCAGAATATTGTCGAATCTCGGCTTACATTGAAAAAGTACCACTTTACAAGGGAAATGATCCAAGAGAACTACCATTAATTATCCCTACTATATTATGTAAAGCCATTGAAACATGAATTGATATCAAACTATTGCCTCCCCCATCTCCCTACACAGAAATACACAGAAGTACAGTTTCTATTCTGAATTCCGAATGTGCTGATAGTGATGGAATACATACAGTATATGTATTCCATCACTGTATTCCATGTGTATGGAAAGTTCTACAGAATAGCCAGCCAGATCCCCCGATTTGATTCCACTGGACTTTTTCCTATGGAGATGATAGAAGTCAAAAGTCTACAAGATGCAGCCAACTACCATGGATAATTTGAAAGAATAAATTACAAGGTGGTGTAGATTACGAGATATTTTTCAGAATAGGAGGAAGCAGAAGCTCGTTAATTCAATTGTATGCTAGTAAAATATACTCAGTTGAAACATTTGATAAAGAATTTTTTCTTCAGTTTCACTTTCCAGTTCGACATTGAATACAAACTTGTAAAAGTATTTCTTCCATATTGCTCATTGTTATACTGGGTTGGATACAGAATTGGATGACTTCTGAAATAAGGAGTCGCTCGACTGTAATTCCCATTTGACATGTGAATTTTAATGGGGTGGGAATGGCTGACAAGGGTTTGATTTTTATGTAGAAATGTGTCCCACTGAAATCTAAAGTTGACGTTTTTACGAAT
>WOGR01002080.1:0-18229 GCA_015342045.1 Leptinotarsa lineolata | reverse complement strand
GGTTTTCATGGCATTGAATTGAACCGGGTTACTTTCACCCCAATTCGAAATTACTTCTAGATCCTCATTAAGATATGCAACCTCTTGCTGCCGGTGAAGATGTGCATTCGCAAGCGATTTCCTGCTATCCAAATGGATTGACGAGACAAGTGTGCTGTAGTCAGCAAAGCAATATATTGTATTCTTCGTTTTTTCCAATGAGACGTTCATGTACAATAAAAAGAGGCTTGGAGACAATATGGATCCCTGGGGAACACCAGCGTTGATGGTATTCCCCAGGGATTGTCCGAGTTAGTAAGAAAGCAGAAAAAAAGCAAGATTGGAACTACTGGTATGAAGATAGGAAAGTATGTATCTTCCTCACTATTCTTACACCAAATAGCGGAAAGTTAAAGCCTAATTAAAGTAAGCATGACCAAATTCCTTCATGAAGACGTCATCTATGGGATTTACGGAAAACTCAAAAACCATGTTTAGCCAAGATAAAAAAGGGTTCCATGGCGATCTGTTGCAAAGCCAAACTTTGACCGTCAAATGATAAATTGATTTCTCTATTTCTCTGAAGCGTTCACAATCCATCAGGTAACTAGATGGAACTCGAGACCAAAAACAAAAAATCAAAGTTCAAAAGCAAAGCATTCGTGCTAGGCTGAACAACAAATGTATTGTTGGGTCCAACAGCCTTAAAAAAACAATCCGATTGTTCTTCGAAGAGAGCCATGATGCTTCCTAGATTCTTGGAGAGCTATCAACATGAACACTAAGTTAATGACCTTAGTAGGCGACGCCGCTGATTCCGGAAAAAAAAAAGAAATAACAAAAAATAATTCTTACCTATCCAGGAGGATTGTGATTTGGATATATTTATATCACTCTTGGTCCCATTCAATTGTGGAAGTAAAACTGCGCTGAAAGCCATATTAACTCCAACTTGAATAACTATAGTATTTGCTATACAGCATGCTAGGATCTGAAAATAATCCCAAACTTTTGAGTACCACAGAAAATAAAAACTTGTATCTTCGGATACATAATAATTCTCTGTTAACTCATATATGCGTGTGTGTGTGTGTGTGTTCTGGCATATTCCTTCATGAATGGTATTACATGCTGAAGTGTTATCCCGGGTATATATTCATTTTTGACATTATCAAGACGTTTTGGCAATATACCACTTGCCATATTCATGTGTCCTGTTTGGAAGCTGAACTTAAAACTGAAGTTATTCTTCTTGATGCTTGTCTATTTATACTGTGACATTGGTTCAGCAATAATTGACTACAGTGAACAATAATCAAACTAAACTTTATTTCACTATTAATATAACAAAACACTTCAACTATTGTTTGAATGTCTATCGCCTTATTAGATCGCTCCGCGTAACGCGCTGTCACTTTCGCTGACTGTCCTGATAGGCGGTTGGATAGTGCTTATATTTGGCAATCGAAGGTGGTAGATTGTTTCTTGGAATTTCATCGAAGCAACGATAGCAGTATTCTCGTCACATCTAGAAGGCCGACGAACATCGAAGATTCGCGAAACTACGCTCGGACTGAACGCGCTCTTAGCCACGTCACAGATAGTTTATGGCTACCAATGGCGGCTGGCGTTGCTTTCTTCAGGGCATGATTTATAACAATACGTTGCCGTAGGCTGTAGTTTTGGCGTGGAAAGTCCTGATTGATCGACGGTGTGCAAGTGTACATGTTTGGCGGAAAGCGTTCTGATTGACTGGTGGAGTATAATTGAGTGATGTGATGTCACGCGCGATTGGAGGCAAACTGATTATTGTTTTGGGCGATGCGTTTGCTGTTGGTGCACTGGCCCTGGTTTTAGATATGATGGTTTTCCATGCAGCTGAGAGGTATTGTGCGTCATCCCTGTCGTTGAGACTGCCGATCTTCTCAATTTCTATTGCCTCCTTTATCACTCTGGTTTTCTGGTGCTGAATACTGGCGATCCGCTTGTAGGTTTTGAATCCTATGTTATGACCTGTATCAAGGTGGTGTTTGTAAAAGGCTGAGATTTGTTGCGTAGTGCGAGTTTGTGTTCCTCTTATCTGACTGATATTCGCCTATTTGTTTTGCGTAGTATTCCTCGTATGCAAGTTCAACTACCAACAGAGCGAATGAATATGGCAAGTGGGGTCTTGCCGAAACCTCCTGATGTCACACACACACACAAGACAAGACAAAATCCGAAGGACCCAGTAGAGTACTTGATAAAAATAATTGCACAAACGCAAGCGACATAAGTGGAACCACCTATCGGTGTGACACCTATGTCAGCTTACCAAATTTTTATGTCGGCGTTGGTGATTCGACCAATCTTTGGAACCGACAAATTTGGGAAGCTCTCTTGGAATGCCATCGGAAAACGAATCCACGTGTTTCTAGAAATGATATGATTATTGCAGTCAAGCTGCTGAAAAATAATTCCATGAAAATCAAAAGAAAAATAGATGAGAAAGAAACACTTTGGCTTTTTACTTCTCCAAAGATTCCCACATTTCTTGCATCAGGATGAAGAAGTAGAAAGCAGAAGCCTTTCTTTCCAAAAAAAATGATCTCTCCTAAAAATATACCCTTTCAGTTTATAAATAGATAAGTACTATTCTGGTCATTCCCAATTTGATTTCAATTTAAGAGCCATCGGTAGACAGCTGTTTCAGTCTGTTGGACATCATCAGTACCGGACAGGGGGTCCTCGATTGAAGACAAAATGTGGAAGACCAAGAAGGGTAATTGATGAAAATAACTGCGCAGCTTGCCACAAAGACACAAAGTGTCTTCACCAACTCTGTAAAGACCGAAGAAACTATTTTTTAACGAAACGCCGGTTGCGTTTTTGTAAAACTGTTCCGTGGAAATCTCACAATAAAGTGTTTCTTGAATCCATTATGGATTTTCATCAAGTATAGGCCGATTCCATCACATACCAGAACTGATAATGTTGAACTATACTGCTATTTTAGAATACGATTTTCATCTTCGGATATCTATCATATACGATAAAAAAATTAGGAAATATGACCATTGCATTTTGGGTTCTAGACATTGTACAAACTTTTGTTAGAAATCAATGATTGAAAGTTTTCCATGAGGTGCCGGATGAACATTGTAGAACATCATCAAATCATGTTTTCCTGTTTAATGTAATATAATCATTGAACCCCCAATTCTCATATCAGGAGTTGGAAAATAAACAATATTTGCTACAATCTTTCATTGTTCGCAAAAGGGTTCATTGAAAATAGTCACGTTTCTTTCAGCTGCTAGATAATAGGAATAGTACTTTCAAGAAACCAAATTAATTTCACATATTATTTTGATAATGTGAAACAATTACTCAACTACTAGAAATGAATTGGTTACACTTTGAATAACAACAATGACATATGAATGTTCGCAGGTAAGTTGTGTTGAGGTTGTTGAAAATATTTTTCTAACGAAACTTTTCGAGGAACGTTTATCGAGGCAAGTTATATATCAAAATATTTCAAAACTTATTTTTACCGTCAATTAGATACGTTATCTTCGTGTCAATTTTTCGCGAGACTTGTACAAGCTACAGAGCAAGCTTGTACACATATTATCAACTGTGATTTTATTCAGTCGATGGAGATGATTTTTGATCACGATAAAAGATACCTACCTCCACTTTGTGAAACTCTAAAGAAAAAGTTTTTTGTAGAGAGCAAAATGATCAAATTGAAAAAATATTATGTTAGATGTGGTTAGATTATTATATAACTACATTTCCTATCATTTCACTGACAAATGAGAAATATTAAGTCAAAAGGCCTGATTTGTCATACCTGTTTTAAAGTGTCTTGCCACGTGATATTAACGCCATTTTGTTCACTTTTGGATATTATGAAAACTCCATCATCCATCAAATATTTTTGTTCTTCACTTCTAACGTCTACATCTTTTTCTGGATCCATCTGTAAATACCCAGGTTATTTAATATTATTTATTTTTGGACCGCAATGTTATTATCAAATGAGAGAATAATTGGTAGTTGCCGGTACATGGTTTGGGTGCCACTGTTAACTTAGTTAAGTGTTAATAATTTCACAAGGATTCGCAACGAATTAAAGTGGTAGTTGTGACATCAAACTATACACCGGCAACTGGTTCTGTGTGTTCCTAACTGATTTGCACTCGTATTTTTTTTAATACAACAAAGTATCTTCGCTGCGCACGGAGTATTAGCATTTTATTTTCATTTTGTCAAGTCAGGTTCACACTGAAAGAAAAAGCAGAGTTAATACCACTGATAAGATAAAAGTGTTAATACCTAACTCTAAAAGATTGTTAATGAGCTTGTAAAAACTAACCACAATCGTTTCAATCGAGAGTTCTGTAGAAGGTATTATGGTGGTACCTAAATATTTACAATATTTTGTTAAGTCTTCGGAAAGTGGAGAAAATTTCCAAGGACAAAATCTTTTCCTAGTTTTACGATGAACCAAAAAAATGATGGAGAAAGTATTCTCAAGACAAATTACCTACTCAAAGGGATTGATTTACCACAAACATCAGTAATTTTATCGATGTTCCTCAAATGAAGAGTGAATATTTCTTTACGTTGGTTATTTTTGAGAGATGTTGAGTATGTCATCAATGTTATGAAGTAAAGAGTTTGCTTTCCAAGTTCGTAGTTTCATAGTAGAAGAAATATTAGAAATTTCAGTGACAAGATTCTTGTTGAGTTTCACGAATTGCAAACTAGTTTTCATCAGCATTCAGATAATTATTCGTAGTGTCACAGATAAATACTTTGGAGTGTCAAATAAAATAAAGATGTTTTCGAAATGAGTATAGTTTTCCAGGGTGAAGGGAAATTCTGTTACGTAACATACCCCTGGTATGTTACGTACTCTTGGTAAACTTTGTACAAGATAAATCAGAACTACAAGTGAATTATCACCAAAATGAGCCTACCACAAGACCAATCGACGCAGTTTTCTCTAGATATCTTCCTAATTTTCATTCGAAAACATGTATGTTATTTCTAATACCTCAAGCCTATTGTCCCGGTCTTACAATCAACCACAGAAATCATTGATACCTATATCCTATAATGAAAATCTGTTTAATAAATAAAAATAAAAAATCTATTCAGAAATATTAATTCATCAATGATCCATTCATCATTCCATTTCATAAGATGAAATGGTAATTTTGAAAATTGGTACAATGAAGTTCTGTATTATACGTTGTACTTTTGGCTTCACAGATAAAACAAGATACCTACTACATATTAAATAGAGTTGAAAGAGGTGTTTCATTATTTCAAATTCTGTTTTTGAAAATGGAGGTTTATATTTTGAAAGCAGTTTGTTGAAAAACATGTATAATTGGATTTTGAAAAGTTTGTGTAATACTTGATATATTCTGTTTAAACATTTTGAGAAATTTGTGAACTCAAGGATGTATGAGGTTCCAGAAACTTATAGAAAGTGTTAAAAAGATATAAAATGACAAATTTTGAAAAGCAGGTTACAGATTATAATGAGTATAGGGTATTCGAATGTAATAAAAATTGTTGAATACATTTTTTTAAATGGCAGAAATTATGCTCATTATGCTTCAAATCTAGAACATTATACCGTGTGAGAAGATTGAGAAAAATGAAGTGGAGTTGTGGATTAATAAATTTACATTTTAATATGGAACGTGAAAAAATCACATCAAGCAGAAAATAATGAATATAGGTAGTAGGTAGTTTATCTTAACGGAAATATTTTTTTCTTCATTTTTTTAATACCATACTCTACTACTTCATCGTAAACCAAGGAATAGATCTTCATCAAGTAACGGCCGAATTGATCAGAAAAAAATGATATTTTAACAATTGGAGCACTATTTAATGATTTTTTTTTCAAATTGCAATGTTTGACACATTCGTCAAAGGTACAAAATAAATATAAACATCAGTATCCTCCCTGGTATATCCATATCGTTGTGGAGGGTCTACTCAAAAAAAACATTTTCGAAAACAAGCGTTTATTAATATGCTCTAACTGAAGAGAAGAAAATGAGATCAACCTATTGAATCATACAATGTATATAATATAACAACTTCCCATGACATTTACCTAACTTATGAAAAACGTTTAACTTTTATCTTAGAATTACTTATGTCATTTTGCCTGCACAGGTCTATCTCACGACAATCTTTTATATCATATAAATTGTGTAATGTAATGAATCATGAATCAAATGTAAAAAAAAGGATGTTCATAGATAAAAAACCGCAGATCATCAAGAAGACACAATTAGGTTTGCAGGATAGATCACAGGTCGTCAACCCAGGAAGAAGATACAGGCCATCAACACTTGAAAGACGTGCCAAATCGCCAATGATAGATGAAAGACAAAGTAAGCAAACGAGTATCTACTGAACAACAAAGAAAATATGTATTGTAATCCATGAGAAGAATAATTGATTTTAACAATAGAAACAGCTTGAAACCTGCAACGAAGGAGGCAAAAGAACTTTGAAGTCCAATACACGTCACAGCTACAACATATATTGCTGGTCTACGAATGAGTTTCACATCAATATCCAGATATTCTCCAAATATGATGCTATTATCAAAAAAAGGTTTGTTGAGATTTATTATATCAGTCATATTAATCTTTGGAGGAATAATTGGTATCAAGAGAACTCTGCATGGAACTTCACCAATTATATTGAAGACTAATGTAAAGGATATGACGTTTGAGTTTTATATAGATATCTACAATGTGGGTCAAGAAAAATGGCACAATTTCTTTCAGGAGCCCTTTTCGAGAAAGTTAAAGAGCGTCCTTCTGAAGAAGTACTCGGTTGGGCGAGGAGTTGCTGTGGACCTTTAGTCCTTAGGCTGCTTGCCACTCCTTGATCAAAGCGGGCGCGTGCTAGTTTGCCGGAGGGTCCTGAAACCCATGAGTTCCTCCAGGACCTGGACCTAAATGCGCCTCGAGGATAATACTAGCCACCACTTTGGCACGAGGCCGGACCTGAAGATTCCCTACGAGATGATCCTCGTTCTGAGGTTTGCGTCTCCTGTGCAAAGAAGTACCAAAGTTGTTTGGCCGATGCAATTCGTAGCCTAACAACAATTCACAGGGAGTAGCACTAGTCGCTGCATTTACTTGGATCATCAAATTGAAGAGGGTTTCAGAGGGAAAGCGCTCCCACTGAGACTCGGGCTTGCCCACCGGGGCATCCCAGAGCATCTTCTTCAGCACCTGGATCCTTCTCCCAACCGGGTGATATCCCCTGCTTGTTCTGATCCTGATTTGATGCCTGTCGCAAAACTGTTATCAAGCATGTTCTAGAAACAATGCTGCGCTGTTAGTAATCAGGATCTCCAGAAACTCTTACTGAAGGCAAATATCATGT
Organism: Leptinotarsa lineolata; assembly: GCA_015342045.1. Classification (NCBI taxonomy): domain Eukaryota; kingdom Metazoa; phylum Arthropoda; class Insecta; order Coleoptera; family Chrysomelidae; genus Leptinotarsa; species Leptinotarsa lineolata. Next base: position 10,831 of record WOGR01002080.1, on the reverse strand, counting down.
GCCAGGAACTCTTTTACAGTGGACCCTTCGATGGACTCAGACATTCGAGCTTCGACCCACTTGCTGAAGCAGTCTGTAGCCAAGATTAGAAAGCAGTTTTCTACTTCTCTGGGACTATAAGGGCCCAGTACGTGATGGAGACCGTTTGATAAGCACGGTTTGGCTCGTTGGGTAGTAGATGAGCGGCCTCTTGCGGAATACTCTTTTTCGTGGTCCCTCACGTCTGACAGATGCCAACATCTGCAGTGACTTTCTGACGCATGTCCAACCATCTTGATTAGGACCAACGTAGTTATAGTAAATCAACCTACATATTCCGAGGGTTCTGGATGCGCCTGAGCGCCTTACATAGGGAAAACACCCGTTTCACGTCGGTTTCCATGTCTACTTAGGTTTCCCCTGCTGCAAGATTGCGTGACAAAAAATCTGGAAGTTGGTTACTTTCCCCTGGAATGTGCTCCACCTAGAAGTCATACTTCTGGAGCAGCAGCGACCAACAAATCAGCTTGGCCTTCTCGTCCTTCATCCGATCTTGCCACGTAAGGACTGAGCTGTCGATGAACAGGGTAAAGGGACGGTCCTGCAAATATTGCTTGTACTTGCGGATCCCCCAGACCACTGCGAGAGACTCTCTCATCAATATGGTATTTGCGTTCTGTAGAGTTCAATTTCGCGCTACTGTACGCGATGCCGATGACTCGACGGGTCCTAGTTTGAAGTTCCACTTGAAACAAGACGGCACCGATTCCTATGTGGTTGCATCCGTCTGTGAGTCGTACAGAAGACTAGGATCTGGTCGTGCAAACTTCAGGGGTTGGGAGACTGCCTCTTTAATATACTGGAAGCTTTCCTGCGCTTCCTGGTTTCACTAGAACCTACTTTTCTTGTTGATCAGATCCGTCACGGCCATTTCTGTGAACTTCGGAATATACTATCGAAGCCAACCGGCAGTGCCTAGAAGGACACGCACCTGCTTAACATTTATCGGGACTGGGAATTCCTTCACGTTCAACGCGTAGTTTGTCTTGGGATTTGTATCTATTCTTTGAGACCACCCTACCCAAATAGTATAAGACGCAGTTTTACCTGACTCCAGAAACTCAGTTTTCAACGAGGTTTGAGTGGCTTGGTAGAAAAACGGAGGTTGTATTAAACTACAAAACAATTCATTCTTTTTCCATGCGCTATTTTTCGCAAAAATGAATAGATGAATGAATTTTGTAAGGAAACGTTTTGAGAAGTAGTATTGTTTCAATTTGAAAATTCCATGTAAAATATCCTGAAAATACATTTGAAAAATTCCGTAAGTTTATTTGAAATTTTCACATTTTTGATAACTTTTCGATATGTTACAAAGTACACTTTGACCTATATATCTCCAAATTTTCATTTTGCCATATAATAATGCAATGCAGATGCAATGAAACATAAATTGACTGTGCTATAATACTTGCCATTAGAAAGTTTTGGTAAGGCCACAAAATCAACTTTTAAAATAGCAACTTTCTGCCAACAATAAGAGAAATAAAGACGTAACATAAATACTGAAATCACTTTTCCAACACCAACAAAAGCTCCCTACTCCCATAAAAAAATGAAATTACTAACCTTCAGAATGATTCCCAGTGTTTTTAACGATGAAATGTGTTGATCGTATTCATTTTTTCGATACTTTTCTAGAGTAACTAATCACTGATCTTTCTTGAATCACGTCACTTGGAGAGAAGTATTAATTTTAATTTTATAGTTTGTTTGATAAAGTTCATAAAACAATATGATAAGCTTGTATATCTTGGCATTGTCTGAGATCTGCTCGTGTACTAATTAACATATATTTACTCTAGGTGACAATTCATCTTCAATAGTTCACTTTATTTTCGTAGTATAGCCACTGTTATTGAACACAGTTGACGTAGGTATGTATATGAGTAACAATGAATGGAAACTGAAATACATGGAAACTCACAAATTTATGTTATCTCATTACATTGTTTTTTATTGGCTCGAACAGTCAAGATGACAAAAATACAAAGGATCACGAATCGTTTCCCGAGAAACAAATGATAACCTTTGATAATGGTTCAAATATTCTATCCTAAACCAATTTATATAATTTCATAAATTCACAGTACATTGAAACATACTGGAATATTGATCGATTTACTTGCAATTCGCATTGTCCTCAAACATCGGAAGTCCTCTCAACCATGTGGTTGCAAATTTCCAAGTGAAATATTTCGGGAAGAAAGCGCTCAGTACCGCTCCTTCAAAACTGGCTATACTTTTGTATCAGAAAGAATTAAAACTTCTCTTCAATGAAAACTGATCATTTCAACAACTGATGTGAAACAACAAACTCCATATGAATACATAGATACAAATAAAAATATTCGTTTATTTAACAGGAACCAACCTGTTGGACTCGCTAAGTTGATGGCATTTTGTTATTTGGAGCCACGGGGTACAAGCATCAAAACAGTTTCTACGTCACATCTACGCATCCAGTTCACCATAAACAAAGGAAAACGAAGGAAAGATACCATTTTGAGATATACTAGTCAATAGAAAAACCATCATCTAGGGCAAAAAAGTAACTTACATCCTGAAAGAAGAATTAGTTCGACCACGATCCATCCGCCAGTGGTAGGCACATCTACTTGCCATATATAAACAAAGTCACGAACCACATTGGAAAACTTCACAACATCAAATCCATTTACCTGCCAACTGATCTACTACGCAGATCGGCCAAGGACAAAATAGAGCCTCCAACATCCGCCGGTGATAACAAGAATCCATATTCCTGTGACTTAGTACATATCGCAAGCATCAAACGCAGCATCAACATCAGGATACGAGAACACAAGAGCATTTGCCGCATAAGGCAACCGGAGAAATCCGCCGCTGAAGAACATGTCCTAGCAGAAATAGACCTCTTGATAAAATACGAAGAAAATGTTGTCCTCTCTAATTCAAAGCATTACCACTCACGACTTCTTAGGAAAGCCATTGAGATTTTAAGCATCCCAACAATATCAACAGAGGTCAACATTACTCAAGAAGGTCAGAAAGGGATTAGAATATATCCCACCAGCAGCGACGCCGCCAACAACGTGGAAACTATCGGAACAGCCCAGCTGAAGAGCAGACCAAACAAGAGTGAGCATTCGCACGGAATACCCATCCCCACCACTATCCCCACACCATTTTGTCTTCTTTAATTATTTTGGATAAGTCCTTCTTCGAAGAAGAACCTTATCTCTCACCTTTTCAACCTTTTGAATCACCTCCAACATGTTATATTTTTGTCAAGACGGTAGGTTAACTGAACAAACATATTATTGTAGAGATGTAGAGAATAATAATAAACAGGAATTAGGAATTGTATGGATTCAGTTTTGGAAATGGAGTTCAGAAAAATATAATGAAATTTACGAGTATGCAGCGTAGACTTGAAAAGGCCCACCTCTCAACTTCTGAATGGGACAAGATATCCAGGACGGAAAAAAATTACTTAAGGAAGCATCATTCATAGTATGCACCCATGCATGGCTAAACTCAACTGTCCTTAAAGGGCAAGCCTGAGTAATACAAGGCAATGACGTATCTCCTTATGAAGACGCCATCAGTGGGATCAACAGAAGACTCAATTCATGAATTTCAAAGCCTCCCAAAGTCTTCTGTCTATCCGACAGAAGGCCTTCGTAATGGTTGATGTCATCGCATTATGTTATTCAGGCTCATCCTTAAAGGACAGTTGAGCTCAGCAATGTATTCGTGGTTTCTCCTAGCATCACTGATGAAACCCATAGCGGGTGTTTAAAACAGGTTTCTGGGCTCAGGTTTTATCCAGTTGCCTTGCAGTGAAAGCTGCAGAGGAAGACAGAAGAAGAATCTTGTTCAGTGGTCGATGAGAGAGATTGGCTTTGCAACTAACTGCCTCGTTTATCTTTCGGAATGAGTCGTCTATCTATCGCACAGATAGCGTCTTCGTGAGGGAAGATAACATCGCCTTGGTTTACTCAAGCTGCTCCTATAAGGACTGTTGAGTGAAGCATTGCATTAGTTGCACATACCATGGTTCAGTTTGGTACCACCAGTGAGACCTATGGTGTTTTGAAACAGCGCTATCTGGTATTGGATCACGAAAGCTTTGTTTTTGGGATCTGGTTTCAACTTGAATGGGTATGTCAATTAGCAAAAATATTCAATATTTGTCTCATAAAAATCTACACTGGATGCAAGAATACACTGGTTGCTTGAATACCTTAAAAGATCAATGTGTGGTAAATTTTTAATTATGAAAATTCAACATGAGCTTTGTATGTAGGTTTCCTACAAAATACAATATTTCTTGAATTAACCCAGCATTTTCCTGATATTCAAATATTCAAAATCACCCCTTTAGACCGTGGATTATGGTTTCAATGAAATAGTGTACCGTCGCTTTTCGCTGCAATTTCGTGCTAATTTGTAAACAGAATCTTTCCAAAACGGTGTCTAGAAAACAGACGAACAGGAGAATGACCTGCTATGTTACCTGATCCTAATGGAGTCATTCAAAATCTTAACTTTAACAAACCTCATAATACCCCTGACCTTGAAGAACAAATCGAGTAAGAAATGGGGAACGTATTACAAAATGCCAAATACAATGTAGTGTCAGAGTAGGTCACTGTCTAGCAGTCAGGAATATTTACAGGAAATATTCCTTTGTTTGTTTTCGAGAATATCATTTCATTTGATGATACTTTGAATACATTTTTGGAACCAGCTCAGCAAGATAAGAAGTGAATCGAAACAAATTAAAAACATCGGTGATGACCTCATTACTCGAAAGCAGATCACCCAGTATTATTTAAATAAACAGTACACAAAAATCAATAACTGTTTACTCGGTGCATAATGAATTCATATTACTTTGTAGATGTATGCATTGTATAACTGAATTCCATCTGCATACAAAACATTCATAACCAAGACGTTCAAAAAGCACTTAAAAGTGATTATGTTGAAAGCAAATATTTGAGTTATTTACTTCATTAGAATTTTCAACATGATCATCAGTGAGTAAGTGATCTTTAGCAGGATCCACATTTCACATGCCCCAGGCCAACTTCTGATCAGTGTCTTTAAAATAAAGTGGTCCAAGTGATCACTGTTTACTTGAAACAAATAACAAAACCAGTGACGAGACTTGGGGGTCAGGCAGATTACGACCCCGCAGCTTCTCCCACATAGAATTTGGTTTGTCACATTAGGTTTCGTGACAGACCATATCAAAGAAATAGTTACAATATTTTTCTATTACCCCAAAACTTCAGGTTTCCAACTTCAGAACTGACGAAATTCAATACAATCTTCAAACCCTTATTTTCCCCCTTGGGGATGGAAATTTTTGATTCTCTTTCTTGATGCTTATTTACGCTATACAAAGAACCTACCTGTATAATTCAAGATTCTAGGTTTAGTAGCTTTGACTGTAAGTCAATATAAGAGTGTCAGTCAATCAATAGGTACCCACTTTTTTACTTTAAAAATACAGAAACTAAAAAAATATGCTAACTGCACTAAGTAGTGAATAGCTTCAAAATTCGAATTATGTTACCTAAAAAGAAATTTCTCAAAACTAACACAACCGTCAACGATGTTTGCCCTCACGCGTCTGCCTGCGTTCGAGTCGTGTTCTCTTCATTGCTTAGATCGCCCCTCTACCCCCGTGCATCATCCCCCGTCGTCTTACAGTAGACGTGACGCGTAATGACTTACTGCGTTGTGTCAAGTTAATCTTATCATGATAACTTTCAAACGATTCATCCAAATTACTATGTGTAAAAGACAAAGTTTATAAGAATTTGACGGATATTCTAAAATGTGCATCCAATTTAATTGTATTTATGTAACTTAAACGGTATTGGCAGCGTACCCTAAGAGAGGAGCAAGAATTTTTCCGGCTTACTTGATACTAATTATTGTATTGTGACGAAAATTACACAAAACCTTTGTGAATTGTAGCCTATATGTTATTATGATGTATAAGCTGTATTTAGGTAAAGTTTCATCTGAATCCGTTCAGTCATTTAAGAATGAAAGAGCCACAAACATATAGATATATTATAAAACTGTGTCACAATCGGATTTACTTAGGTCAAGATCAGGTTGAAGTCTTAATTGAATGCAATACTGTAGGTCTCTATTGGTAAACAAGTTCCAGCTATAGCACGCATATATAACAAATTTATCTACATACCTATACCTATATACGTATATACATATAAACATATACATGCACAGACATATACGAAGATATTCAAACTCATTGACATACATATATTGTAATTGTAGATTATCTTTGAGTTGTTGATATTTTACTGTTTTTGGTATGATTTGGTAAAGACGCGGTTCCAGATAAGAGGCAGTCTTTGTTCCATAGTTTTTTCACATCGAGGTGTAATCAAGCGCAGATTTCTATTTTTAGTATGATGGGTATGAATCACTTCTTCTAACGAACATTTTTTTCTTATATTATCAAAAATATACCCGAACAAAATAGTTGACGTGTATCAAGTTTACCAGCTTCCTTGTAAAGTCTGTCGCTTGGATGAGTTCTTTTCTTATGTAGCATAACATTGAGTATCCATTTCTGGATTGTCTCAAGATTGTTCAGGTAGCAGGTATTCACCCCTTCCCACTCTATTATTCTGTAGTAAAAGACCATCGGGTCTGAAACAAACCCTTCTTTAACCTTCAATGATTTATAATTATCTTAATAGATTAATTATTTTCGCACCCGAAAATACACCGCCCTATACAGGGGGTCGTTCAGCCGAAGGGATTTATTTTTATATTTAAATTTGGTAGCGCGGAATTTACTGCCACCAGATCAGAAAGTTTGAAATCCGTTCTGATCACACGGATTGAGAATGAAATAGTTTGGTCAACAGATGAAACACCTACCTTTATATCATCTTCCGAACGGGACGGCTTAGTTTTGTCACTAGTTTTGTTCATAGAGGCTGCGTTCCACCACGGCTTCAAACATGTATGGATTTTTTATGGATTTGAGGGAAATGAAATAATATTGGCAGAGTTTCCACAAACCCACTTTATTGACAAATAAAATAGGTGGAATAATTGAATTAACAATGGATAAACTCTACGTATTACTGTTCTTCGAACTGTTTCAGTGAACCTTATTTAACTGTGGACAATTTAATTGGCAAAGAAATATATAAACAAACAAACTAAAAACAAAATAAACCACAATTATGAGATACTATTAAGGGACCCACTTTATCGCCCCTCCCTGTATAATGCGCATGAGACACTTTAATCCTACTCATAATCTTAATCATGAAAGAGAGAACCCGTTTCGCAGACATACGACAATTTCCAGCAACACCCTAGGTGCCAATTGGATAAAATGTAAAACCATATGATATGCAAAAATTATATACAATATAGATGAGAATTTTCTAGATACGCTCACCAATAAAACGTAGATGGACTTTCCTGAGGTCACCGACAAATGCCACTTTTTCCCAAAACTGTCCCAAACTCTTACCGAGAAATCGAAAATGTCCTCTCATTTAAATATACCGCGATGAACCGTAAAAACCATCACCAATACCAAAATCCCCTCGCGAATTCTCTGATAATTCACCAGAGCTCCATAGGAAATCTAACCCAACCTATTTCTGAGCTCGCACGCTCCTGACCTTCCACCTCAAGTCAACTAGCTGAACATAACGCGATTATTCCTTTCTGTCGAACCACCTAGCGAAACCATGTCTTGAAATACCCCTCGTATTTCAACAACTCTCGAACTTTCTGACACTGCAGAAAATTCAACCGGTCCACTACTGACCTCGCACGCTACTCCCCCTTTTCCTTCAAGGCACCTAGCCAAATAAGAGGCGAATAACTTTCAAATACCGCGTTCACTTCGCAAAACATTGACCAAAATTCTTCGTACTTCGGTCCACCCCAAGAGCCTCCCAGGACTCAAGTATCCAAACGAACCAATCGAAAATTCACGCAAGACTCCCTCAAATTACCTAGACCGTGAATAATCACCGACACAGAAACCCTTGAAGACAAATTGTCTTCAGGGATCCGCCCCTGGGTTAAGACCAAACCACCCGTAGGTTCGCGCAAGACTGGTTTTACTTTCTTCCCACTGAATTCTCTTAAGGGGGTGGAATTCGAATTCTCCCAGAGAGTCCCTGTCCAATCGGATAGCTCTAAATCAATTCATCGATTCGCACCCTTAGCTCCCTCTTCAAATCCTGGTGGATAAGTCGGCAAGAATTACTTAGTAGTCAAATGTCGTGATTCTGCTACTGACATACAGATGTCACTGCAAGGGCCATTTCGGATTCTATACATGTATTTCTCGGTTTTTGATCTTCATCACAACCATCGTTAATTCAATTAACGATGGTTGTTCAGTCTCGTCTATGACCCTCTGAACTCTCAGCCAATAATTCATATTTTCTTGTAGGACAACATTGACAATATCAATTCGACCCTTTAGGAAAATTAATAGTAAAGTTCTTAATACATCGACGCAATTAATTTTTACGACTTTGTTTTTCTTCAGAGTGACTGAGCTCTACGTGACCTAAGGTCATTACTGAAAGTTGATAACGGTTTCCTTAAAAGACAAAGACTGTTTCCAACTTAGGCTATATAACAATACCATATGATATTTGTGATTGTATCAAAGCATGATATTTAGTGTCTAAGATATTTCTCAAGTACCTATTTGAATTTGGCCAGTGTACCTCTCAATTTTCTGACATTATTTCTAACATGAATGTCTATCAGCAACAATTCCTAAATATTTTATCGATTCTGTTTCTGGTATCACATAGTTTTGTTCGAAGTTCAATGGACCCATGTTTGGCAGACTACTAGAATAAGACATAAAGGATAAGTATTCAGTTTTTTCGAAATTAATTGTCAGTTTGTTAAGTCGAAACCATTTATCAATTTTCATCTAATTCCGCAGATAGTTTGGGCTGATTCCGCAGATAGTTTGGACTGTTTCCATGAAGAGTTTCTGTACAAAATAGCTGTATCATCAGCAAAACTCAATACTTGACCTTTTGTTTCGAGACGTAATAAGTCTCTCAACTAAATAGGTAATAAAATGGGACCTAAGACGGTACCTTGTGAAACGCCGTAAATCACTATTCTGAGTTGGCTAATTTCACCATCAATGCTCACTTTTTGTTCGCGATTATTCAAATAGCTTTCAAAAATATTATGAATTCTTCCACGACTCCCTCAATCTAGCATTTTTTCTAGAAGTTTGTAGTGACTAACCATATCGAATGCTTCTGAAAGATCAACGAAGATGTATGTACATTGTCGGAGTTTTTTCATCTAGTCATGGATTTGCCAATTACGCTTACATGAGTTTGACCAAGTTTGGTATAATATTCGTTGAAAGCATTACATTTTTCCAGGGTGATTTTTGTAAGTGTACCGTCGATCAATTCAATATTCGGGATTTTCGTATTCAATTTGGTTTCATTACAGATTTCATTTCCACATTCAGAAGTGGAATTGATTTTTCTTTCTGATATTTAAGAAGTTAAGTGTAAATTTAGCTGAGGGTATTCAAATCAGTGATTTTTTATTGATTGATCTATGTACCATTTCCAGAAAAACTCTTTTTGCTTGGTTAGGTTCTATACAAAGGACAGTGGAATTGTTATAATCCATTTTATGGTAATTATTATTTACATGATAACCTGTTGTTAAGAATATCTATGCTAAATATTTATATCTAAAATAAAGATGCAAACAAATCGTGTTTATATTAAACAAATGATGTCTTTCAACACATCTTAAACAGGATATACTCGTACAATAGTGACAGTTGATGAATAATTGTCAAAGTTGTCAAATAGAACAGAAAATGTTCATCAATACCTCGCAAAAATATGTCGAAAATTGCGAGCAAGATTTCGAAGAAGCAGTGGATCACAGTGAAGATCATGGACAAGAAAGCTATGAGGAGCTTATCAAATTTATTGATCAATTTATTGCCTCCGAAGAATATGCTGAATATATCAGGAATAAAAAAAATATTATCAAGAGATGCATGTGGGTACAGTATGATGAAAACGATTTGAAAGAGTATCCACAGATAGTTGAAGATAAATACCCACAAACGACTGAATCTAAAAAACTATATGCATTCGCGAAGCAATTTGAAAAATATGTAAAAAGAAAAGAAAATTTAGAAATACTCAAGAGACAAGAGAACGGCATCCAAATCATAAAGGTGAAATGAAATACATCAGTTCAATATCTCTTAAGAGTAATAATATTACTAGAGAATAAAGTGGAATAAATACCAGTAGTACAAGCAGTACAAACAGAAGAAGGAAGTGACTTTCCAAGATTGCTTTTGTGGAAAATTGAAGAAAAAAGTATTAAAACTGCGTTTTTCCTAATATTCGAACATATTTTTCTTTTATATAGTCAGTGGGGGCATACTTGAAGACTGGCTATAAATCAAATCATATAAAAGAACAATTTGTTAAGGCCACTCTCAAACTCCCTACACTGTAGGTTAATGGACTGACACCTATCAGAAAACAACTACCTCCCTGGCTAATACCACGAAGGGCGTTGAATTATATCTGACAGGTGTCAGTGCAGAAGTCTTCACTGAAGTATTTCCTGCATATGCTGTTGGCGATACAACTGCCGGAATCGATTTTCAATTATTGAACGGGCACACTTGGAGACCGGTTTCGGGCTATTTGGCCTCTCGTCAGTGCAAGGTAGTGGCCATCATCCACATTGAGCCGAT
>WOGR01002079.1:0-18229 GCA_015342045.1 Leptinotarsa lineolata | reverse complement strand
ACCACTCTGTCAAGATGGTTGTTCTGATTATTGGAGTCCTTGGTGGAATGATGTCCTCTCTACTCTCGAATCTCAAAGTCATACCGGCTTGCCGCACTTAGGCAGAAATCTTAGCCAGACAGATGCAGAAGGCTGTCATTCTTGGCTCATTGCGTTTGCTCAGGGCACATGATTCTCGGATCCAATGATCACTTACCCTTACGGTGTGGGGAGTGGTCGTTTGTTGCTAATGCTGGCGCGCCCTCTCGAATGTATCGGGGCTTCGGGGGATCGGGCCTGACCAGCGCACACTAGGGTGGTTAAAAAAATAATAATAAAGACCTTGTCTCATCAAAGCGTCTGAATTTCGCCTTCCCCAGATCGAGTGGACTGAAGTCGGAAAATGAGAGGTTCATCATGGCCTGCCACGAAGGTGTCTTCAATACCTTGGTCTACCTTAGTAGCGTGATGGGTACAGAGGTTCCTGACACAAAGTGCAGGGCCTGCCACGAGGCGTTCGAGACCATAATACATTTGCTGTCAGCTTGTCCTGGACATGCGTTCTCGGCCTATATCCATCGACATAACGCGGCCCTAAGAGTGCTTCATTACCACCTACGGCACTCTTACGGTATTGACGACACACCGGTGTTACCCTACCCTCCGGGGGATACTGAATCCATTGTTGGGAATGAGAAGTGCCGAAATTAATGTAACTATTCATTTCCCCCCCTCAAGTTCGTACAAGCTAATAGGCCTGATGTAGTCCTCGACTACCAGAGCAAAACGATATTTTTCGTGGAGTTTTCAGCTTCTGGCGAGACAAAATCGTCCGAAAAGAGAAGAAAGAATAGTTAAAATATCAAGATTTTCTCTTCGAACTCCGCAGACTATATCCAGACCACTCTGTCAAAATGGTTGTTCTAATCATTGAAGTCCTTGGTGGAATTATGTCATCTCCACTCTCGTAAATCAAAATCGTACCGGCTTGCCACACTATGACAGAAATCTCAGCCGGACAGATGTAGAACGCTGTCATTCTTGGCTTATCGCGCTTGCTCAGGGAACATGATTCTCGGATCCAATGATCACTCAACCCACGGTGTTGTGAGTGATCGTAGGTTGATAATGCTGGCGCGCCCTCAGAATGTATCGGAGCTTCGGAGGACAGGGCCTGACCAGCGGAAACTTAGGATGTCATTTATTCATCATTAAAAATATAATAACGACAATACAAGTACAAATGATATAAATGGATGAATGAATAACTGAATATCCAAAAGTAACTTATTACTTGTTTCAAAATGATACAACAAGGATATGAATACAGAAAATATAAGTAAGACAAAAGTTTAAACAATTCCCAAAATTTTCCCAAACATATGAACACTTCACGTATTTGCTTACACACCTAGTTTGCTACACAAACAAAACGGCAGGCAAAATACAACAGTGTAACATAGTCGCAATGAAACTCGGAGAGGTTTTTAGTTCTCGGTAGAAACTGCAGAATGAGACTGAATGCATCAGTTGAAAAATTTGTTCGAAGAAACACTCGAACTGGCCATAATTTTTTTGGGGTAATGAATATCGTCAAAAGGGGACAATCACTTGGCCCGACTTTCACTTGAGTCTTCTAAATATCTCATATGTTTTTAGGCAATGAACTTTCGTTTGGATTGAAGACAGAATTCTAAAGATATGCGATGAGAAAATACAAAAATAATTAGTTAAAATTGAAATGAAAGAATCAACATAAAAACTGAAGCAAATGGATATTTGGACGACTGCCTCATGATAGAGTTATAATCTCCTAACAGAGATTTGTAATACTCAATAAAAATCAATAGAGAAATACAATGTTATCAAACTAAGTAGTTGTAGGAAAAATCCCTACAATTCTCATCAGTATTTTTTTGTTTACGTAACAAGCATCTGATGCAATCCCCATTTCGAATGTTGTATTTGTCAAAAGATACTCGTTGTCTGTTATTCGGTCAGTCGATTTATGGATCCTTTTTCGGAAGAACGTTTTCTAGTATTATACATTTTCCTTAACTTCAGAAATTATCTCTTGTCTGTCCTTAATTTTGTTTCACGCAGTTTCAAATCGACTATAGTGAGAGAGGAATATTAATGTCTGAAAGCCTAATCCGCAAGTCTAATAAATTTTCAGATATTATTTGAAAGCACAATGTTACCTCCTATATATTTATTTGTTTGTGTATTAGCGTAATTCATTTCACCTCATTAGTAGAACTACCAACATAAACTGCAGCCAAGGATAAACATAATTGTTATCACATTAGTACCTTTGAAAGTAAATGTAATAATCCCCTATGAACAAGGTTTTTGTTAATATGCTTTTCGCTTCATAACATATACTCGCATTATTCATATTAAGTTAATTGTCAACATGTTGCATTGCCTGGTTAACATTGTCTTGTAATCGGTTGTTGATTGATCCCAACATATGCCTTATATGAAAGGGGGCTCATTTGATATCTACGAATACATCCATCAATGCGAAATTATCAGTTTTTGTATATACAGAATGAGCCATGGAAAACGTACTGCCAGACAGACCTGCCGGAGAAGAATTTTACGCAAAAATCTGTGTTAGAAAATAAGGGTAAACTTTTTAGAGGAAAATGTCCACCAATTTATTCTCATGTAATCATACTTTTATACCTTTGACAATACTAATGTGGAGTATTGTCAAAGGCATAAAAGAAAAAGACATCAACTCAGAGATAAAAGAAAATGGTGAAATATAAACTAGCTAAACAAAATCCAACAATGTATTCATTCTTCTTAGTCCCAGTCAATGAAATCATAGAAACCATCCATTCTCTAAAACCGAACAAAGCTCCAGGAGTTGATATGATCATAGCAGAAATGTTGAAAAAAATTGCCACAGAAATTTCTAGGCCCTTGAGTCACTTGATTGATAAAATATTTGAACATGGAGATTGCCCGGATGAGTTCAAATTAGCAGTGGTGATTCCGTTATACAAACTCTTGTCCAGTCCTCAATTTGGTTAAAGGGATGGAAAATGTACAACTGATGCAATAACCCGACCTACAAAGGACATTTACAAAGCCATGGATGATAAGATACCCGCAATATGCATATTTCTGGATCTTGCTAAGGCTTTTAACACTGTTTGTCACAAACAGCTGTTGGGAGCCTTGGAGGACCTGATGATTGGAGGTGTCGCCCTGAAACTTCTGAAAAGCTACCTAGAAAAAAGAAAGCAAATACTTAGAATAAATACCTCCCAAAAATTAATAAAATACGGTGTACGTTAAGACACAGTACTTGGGCCCATTCTCTTTTCCGTGTATATTAATAGCTTACTCAACCTGAATGTAACGGGTAAAATAAGAAGTTTCGCCGATGATACCATTATATTCTACAGCAGCATGTCCTGGGACATTCTAAAAATCAAAATCGAAAGTGACTTAACGAGGATAATCGATTAGTTCTCACTTACGTTGGGACAAGCATATAGACGATATGTTAAAAAATTTCAGAAGACAGTTTTATTTGAGATGAGGATGTTGCCAAGACGTTCGCGGTGAACATTTTGAACATCTTCTTTGTTATTATCCATATTTTTTCTATATTCTACATTTCATTACGTTTTGCATTACATTTTAGATTTTGAGTGTATTTTATCGAATTTTGGTAAACACAGTATTTTAATTTATTTCATTTTAATTGTTGCAATAAACTTGAAAGCTTTAACATTTTTGAATAAAGAATAAAGAGACATTTCAAACGATATATCACAAACCTATACTTCCCATTCAAAAAATTGGAGGTTGTACCTGTCATCCGAAGGGGGCTGAAAGTATGGGTGGCTTTATTACGTTGAAGAATATCAAATTATAATTAACATTTGACGTGTTTCGGGATTTTTTTATATATGTGCAGTAACCGAAATTATAAATTCATTCCATTTGGCTTTTACACACTGTATAGTTATCTAATTGAGTGTGTTCGATTTTGTAGAATGGTATTTTCGATACGATATTCTAGAGTAGGCAACTGTTCTACAGAAAATATTCATGAGACTAATAATGTTGAAACACCGGTCCTTTCCATCTGATTCGCTCTAAAAGGAATCTACCATTTCACATTCGAAAAAACTGTTTGATTTTCATGTCGATTTGAAATACATTTCACATACCAAGAACGTTCTACTCATCATGACAATAACACTGTCAATAAAAATGACATGAATTCATAACTGATGAAAAAATTCACAAGAAACTGAAAAAATCACATTATAAACAACGACCGTCGTGTTTATATTCAATGTTTTCCAGAATATTCGTATGGAAAATCGTCATCATCATTTCCTAATGAATTTGTGTCATTTTCGTCAAATCAATTATTCGAATTAAAATTTACTTTATGTTCCTCATCTTCATCATCATTCGATGTTTGAGTTTTTTGAATCATACATATAATATATACATTTTAAACGAGTTGAGGTGAGATATTGTTGATCCCCATTTTGCCACCTGAAAATTTCACTTTCGGAAATTACAATTTGTGTTAGAATGGAAATTGGGTGTGAGTAAACTCATTTTAATTCCCTTTTTTCAACCCATTCGCTTTTTTTGCAAACGTGAAATGGAACATGTGGCGTCGAAATTGTGATGAAGTATATCCTTGTTCATCCATATGCCAGCTGAGTTTCAAGGTTACTTCCTGCAAATCCCATGTACAACTTCAGAAATAAAAAATGTTAGAATTCATCACGATAAAAAAGTAATAGCAGACTTCCTATGAGTTCATGAATTTTAGTATTGTAAACATTTTAAAGCGTTTAAAAAATCGTTTCCGCTAAAAAATAAATGTGTTCATTTATCTTAAGTGCGTTCACTGAACAGGTAATGTATGCACCGGTTAAAAATACAAAATTGCTGTAATGAGAACAATTTACTGCTAATCGTCAGAAAGGATCTTAATCAAGAATAAGTTAATGAGCGTACAGACTTCTTAATGTAATTTGCATTATTTAACGAAGAATGATGGCAGTGCCGTTGGTTTGGGAACTGGTGTGAACTGTAAGCTAGAATCCATTATTTTCTACTGAATGAGGATATGGTTTGGCAATTTGTTTCTCACATGAAGTGACGAACCTCAATACTTTTCGATTATAACGAAACATAACAACTGTAGATTCTTATTTCCTAAATATATTTATTTGTCAGACTTCTCCGATCCATTGTCACATTTGGAAGTCATATCCATAACTGAGTGACCGAAAAATTCCGAAAAAAAAAGATTCATCATAACTAAGTTCACTGCTTGACTTGATATTCAAGCTACGTGACTTGACTTGAAATCAAGTCAAGTTCAAGTCAAATAGTAGTTTTTAATGTCGAGTCAAGTATCAATTTATCAAGTACTTGAAAAATCAAGTACCTACTTCTATCAAGCTACTTGATTTTCACTAGTTTTATAAATGATGAAAATAATGAGAATGTACTTTGCAAAAACACTTTTATTTATGAATATAATCTTGCAAAAGAAACAGAAATATAAACTATTTTGAAATGGAAACACAAATTAAATAGCTATAAAACTTAACAGAATACAAAATATCAAATAAATGGTTTCTTAATATTAGGAAACCTCCAAGTTCTGTTTAATTCCATCATTTCCTTGCTTTTTCGTACTCTCCAGATCTTGTCCAACGGTAAAATAATCCGTGACTTTTTTATTTCCAGTTTCAGTCTTAGTTTTTTATGCCGGCCCTTGCATGAGTTCACGATCTTCGGATCGAGAAGTTTTTTTCTCTAACACATATTCTGACTTGCTGCTCTCTGATTCCATTGTTCCCCATGAATTACTCATTTTTTTCCTGCACGGCACAGCTTTGAACACTTATGTAATTTTCTGATGTATCAAGTCAAACACTTGGAGAAAACTACCATTCAACTAGGGCGTGTATGTATGTATAATAAGCATTTCTGCGCCATTGATTCAGTCAGCTTGGAGCTTGGGGAACCCCCGTATTCTGTCTAAGCGCGAGCGAGCTTGCAGAAATATATGCCGTGCGACACGTGCGTATCAAGATCAAGTAATATCAAGTAGTTTGATTTCAAGTCATGTAATGAATATCTTAAATTAAGTCAATTCAAGTATGTAAATTGTCATGAGCTTGATTTTCAAGTCAACTCAAATAGTTTGTTAAAATATCAAGCTACTTGAATTGATGAATCTTCCCTTGTATTCATTTAGTCTATATCAAAAACTCCAGAACACTTCCATAATGTTCTTCTCAATCCATATTCGATATTTTGTATATAATATTCTGTTAAATTTTAATGTTTCAGCTTAGCAAAGTTAAAAGTTCACCCTGAAAAGGTACAACGTGATATATACCATTGAAGAGTATCATTAGTCATTGTGGTATTTACAAATTTTACCAAAATATATAATTTTGATGAATACCTTTTCGAAAACGGATGTTTCGAAAACCCAAAAAATTCACTCGTACAAAGCCCGTCAGATAGAAACAGCTATATTTCTTTTAACAGACGTCAGATGAATGAAATATCCAAATGTCACATTATATAATCTACATAAATACACAAACAGGATGTTTGCCGAGATTTCATATTTCCATTTTTAACCTCTCGCCCAACCAATGGCAACCAAGTACAATTTATATCCACAAAACTACTTGGAACATACTGGAACATTTTTTCGTGAGGTTCTTTGGCGACAATTTTTTCACACTTCCTTTCATTGAGTGGTCACCAGTGGATTTGGAATTATGCTCGGATTTTGTCGATCCCGTTGTCTCCTCATTGAATATTTATGTAGTCCCTTTTTCCTTAGATGGAAGTGTTTTGAAGTATCAACTATATAATAACTTTTCCTACAGGAACCACTATATCCTCAGGTTTATTATAATAGTACTGAAAATGTTTTTATATCACATCAGCAACCAATTCATCGAATTTTTTCTGGCGAACGTTAATCGCCAGACACGTGTGTTGTTGGTTTTCGAAAATTGTGAAACTGTTTTGAGAGATCTTTCCGATTACGCATTTTACTTCCAAAACAGTTTTAATAGTGGTTACTTCCTCTTCCAGATAACGAACTGAATTGCAGACTGTGTTAGCTCTATCATAGAAAAATCTAACTGTACTTTTTTAACACTTGGTTTCGATCGACCAGCAATATATGAAATCACTCGTTCTACGAACTACGTCCTGACATCCTGCGGTAATACTATTGACAGTCTATCAAGTCATATAAACGAACAATTTGTTCAGTCCAGTCTCAACTCCCTACACTGTAGGTTTATGGACTGACACCTATTAGAAAACAATTACTCCCCTGGCTAATACCACGAAGGTCGTTGGATTATATCCGACAGGTGTCAGTGCAGAAATCTTCACTGCAGTATTTCCTGCATATGCTTTTGGCAATACATCTGACAAAATCGATTTTCAATTATAGAACAGGCACACTTGCAGACCAATTTTGGGCTATTTGGCCTCTCGTCAGTGTAAAGTAGTGGCCACCATCAACATAGAGTTGATGATATTCCATAATTAAAATTCCAATTCCTTTCATCGAATCATTCCTCGAACTAAACTGAAGCGAACAACAAACAACATGTTTGTCCTCGCCCCTGGGTAAATTTTGTGGATATGCGGTTGATTAGTACCTCGTTTACCAGTTGGGGCAAGGACACATATGTTGTTTGTTGTTCGCTTCAGTTTAGTTTGAGGAATGATGCGATGAATAGAATTCGAATTTTAATTGCGGACTATCATCGACTCTATGTTGATGATGTCCCCTACCTTGCACTGACGAGAGGCCAAATAGCCCGAAACCGGTTTGCAAGTGTGCCCGTTCAATAATTGAAAATTGATTCCGGCAGTTGTATCACCAACAGCATATGCAGGAAATATTTCAGTGAAGATTCCTGCACTGACACCTGTCGGATATAATCCAACGCCCTTCGTGATATTAGCCAGGGGAGTAGTTGTTTTCTGATAGGTGTCAGTCCATTAACCTACAGTGTAGGGGATTAGGACTGGCATGAACGAAGAATTGTTCCTTTAGATGATTTGATTTATATCCAGTTTTCAAGTATGCCCACTGACTATATGTGAAAACTCTCTCAAGAGTAAATATCGATTTTTCCAACATCACATCAAGGAAAGAAAGTTCATTATGCACGTTACTCTCTAACGTGATTGTTATTAGGTTCTCTTGTGTTCCAATAATTCAAAAAAGAATTGAATTATTTCTAACCTATAGAAATTGGATGTAGAAGCCATGGTGGTTATCAGATTACTGATTACATTTCCAAACTTTCCAATCAAAGAATTGGCAGAATATTTTGTTCAGGTCCCTGATGTGATATAGATACAAGTATTTCATGGTTGAATTTAAAGATTTCAGAATATTTTAAATTATTCATATTTTGCCTAATGTTGAGAATTCGAATGAAATGAACAACTTGTATTACTTGTATTACAACTTTCCTGCGATATCATAAAAAATGAAAAGGTAAAAGGTATTTAGAATACATTGGTTCTAAACAACAATCTTTTCTAATAAGTGGTGATTATAATAAATCTAGGGATTTTATTGTATTTCAATAAATGATTGAGATTGACTGATTGTCAAAAGTAAAAACGTAAAAGAACTGTTATGTTAGGAATAGTATATTGTAAAACAAGTGAGAAATATATCATTTCCTCACGCATTGTACACTGTACTTTTTCTACGGTTGCATTGTTTCAGGTATTGAAAATTAAAATACATATATAATAATACTTGTATATCATTAACTCATTTTTATATTTTATTTGAAATAGTAATTAACAGTTCTATTTGAACAATGTGGTAGGTCGTTTTGTTTCAACATGTTTTCGGTAATTGAAATATTAGCTGCGGTTGAAGTTGAAGTTGATGGGGAAACGTACTGAGCTTCCACAGCATTGTTGTGTTCAGGTTCTAATGGCGCTGGAGGCTGAATGGATTCTACTATACTTTTTGAAATTTTCGTTTTGTTAGCTATGGAGTTGTCGATATAAGATTCAGCAACATTGCTGAATTTCCAACATCCAAGGCGTTTTAAAGTTAAAAGATCTGCCCCTGCATTAACTAAAATAGACGCAGATGACCTACGGAAACAGTGGCTAGTATATAATTCAGGGTTCGGTAATTGCAAAAATTCCGCTATTTCTCTCGTCATGGTGCCGAATTTATTCATTTCCACAGGCTGTTTCGTGCATTTGCTATTTTTTTAATTTAAAAAAGAAACGTGTTACATTCGTGCATAGTCGAAGCTTCACATATTTTTTGTAAATTTGGCATGTCCCTGGGTAACTTGACAGCAATAGTTATGCAGTGCTTCAGTTTTGTTGTTATGAAAACGCCGACAATGGGCTTCTTGGATATTGCACGCGAATCGTCGGCGTAGCGTTGTCAACATGAAGAACGTGTCATATCAATCTGACATGACTGACTTGGGTTATCGTGATAACAGTGAGAAATTATTTCTCACTGAAATGGCGAATATTTCTCACTGCGTGAGAAATCTTTCGTTTTGAACGTATGAAAGCGATGAGAGAAGTGGCACATTGTAAGGCATCCGTAGAAAAAATTGATTTCAAGTATATTGCTAGTATTTGAAACCATATTCACAAATAATAATAATAATAAATAATGGAGTTGCTAATAGGAGAAAAATCTTCATTATTAATTTCATGACAGAAAGTCACTCTTATGAAAAAATTGTATCTTTTGGAAATGAGATTGACAAAAAAATCTGAGATTGGATGTACAGGGTGTTAGTAAAGTAATAAAACATGAAAATGTTCTATGAGAAAGGTAGGTAGCATTATTATTTCACACAAAAATTTGTCAAATGATGAATGATGTTTATTATCTGAAATAAGGCATGAATTCAAATTTTCAGACCCAAATTACAATTTTCACATTTAGATTAATCACATGGTTTTCGCGAGTATTTGCAATATTTCACAAAAATTTTGTGAAAGTCGTTTAGGCAAAAGTTTGCATCTATTTTATGTGAAATTGACCCTAACTGGTCTACCTTGACTTTTTGTGAAATTCTGCAAATCATCGCAAAAAGAAATAATCACATAAACCACTACCACCGCAAAAAGTTTAAAATTGCTTACGATATTGTATTATTCATTATCGTCTGAAGAAAACTTGTCGGATATTGAGCAACTATCGCGATCGCTATAATTCAAGGTAACAACCAATGATTCAATTGCAATGTCCATTCTAGTGTCGAGATTCCACTTTTTGTCTTCTTTCTCTATCATATGCCTTATGCTTTTTTTCCATGACTCGGGTGTGACATTTTCTATCGCAGTAACTACTAAGCCTTTTACCTCATCCATTTTGAAAGTCAAGTTTTTTATTTGAGCCCATATTAGCTCGATCGGGTTTAGCTCACAATGGTAACGAGGGAGGCGGTGTACAATTATATTCCTCTCACGAGCCATTATGTCGACAACACATTTCTTCATCTGAGCTATATGTTTCCTTATAATATTAAGTAATTGGACTCAAACATATTTTCGTCAAATGGTGAATTTTTTTGAGACAGCCAGTTGATGATATCTGAATTTCGTCAAATAGTTGTTGGTGACTGCTCCAATTGTCTGCTGTGGCAGAAGACATTGTCCACGTTGACGACAGAGTTCAAAGTTTGGTAAAATATTCAAAAACCAACTTTCGAACATTTGCGCGTCCATTTCCTTGTGTTAGTCGCTAGTTTTCTTGGACTCAAAGAGTAACAATGAATTTTCCTATGAATAGCATATTTGGTGCAATCATCAAGCTGAATTTGTTTTCTTCCTCAAGTTTCAATGTCTTTAGATACATTATCACATTCACCTTCATTTTCTTTAAAGGTTGAAGACTTGAGCCATTTTCGAAATAGAGGGCAGAGCGCGGGCATTGTTTAACTATTTAGTTTGAAGTATCATTCGAGGTTAACCTGTACTCTCGATGAAAAACACACCGTATAAAGTTTATAAATTATTTATAAATAAATAATTCTAAATGATTACGATTCAGAAACTGGTGTTAAATCTGATGGATATTCAGACTATTATAAAAAATGAATACAAGGGAGCAATGGAGCAGCTGCACCTTCAAAAACATACGAAGTACCTATGTGATTGATATGCTTATTGGAAAATTACAAGCAGTTATTATCACAACAGAGCAGGCCAGAAATGATGCGGATGTTCTTATTATTGAAACATCTACTGATAAATCTAAACGTCAAAAAACTGCTGTTATGATAGGGGAAGATACAGATTTTCTTGTCATTTTAAATGGGCGTACATTATCTCAACATCAATACATTTTCTCCAAAAATGTATCGATGTAAAAACTGAAATATACTCTTCCAAATGTTTTAGATAGATAGATAGATAGATGGATAGATAGATAGATAGATAGATAAATAGCTATTTATTTCCAACAGGTGTACACCCAATTACAGGAAATGTTAAAGAAAATATACATATTACACATTCAACTAACAAATTAAAAATTGATCTTAATAATATAAATGAAATAATATAATTAGATTCTATTGACATATTATAAATGAATTATTATGGATTGACATTAAATTATATGAGAAAAAAATTAAAAAAAAACTGTGAATGAAAGGTTTTATGCAAGATACAATCCTTGATAAAGTTCAAAGAGTTTTCATTAATGTCACACATGTCAGATACTAAATTAAAATTATGACACATTACATTTACCGGTGCTTTGAGATTCACATTTGTTCTACTACTCTGACAATGAAATGTATTCTCGTATCGTTAAGTTAAGTTAAGTTAAGGCGTGGTACATGAAGATTTATTTTTTGTAGGAGTGGGGCACATGAGATGTTATTATTTATTAAATTATATAGAAATGTGACCGTAATGAGGAGTCTACGTGTACTCAGTGATATAATATTAAACTGGTTCAAAAGGATGGAATGGTCGATTTCCCTTTGGGGGTAAAAACCTGTAATGCGAAGAGATAAGAATTTCAAAAACTTTGGAAAATATCCTCGTTCTGAAAAACACCTTTTGTTCCTTCACGCAATAAGTGGCTGTGACACGACTTTTGTGCTCTTTAGAAAAGAAATAAAAACTTTTGTGGAAACACCCAAGAAACTTTCGATTTTGGATCAAATTATTGCAGCATTTGAAGAAGGAAACTGCCCGGTTCAATCATTAATTGAGAATGGAGTGCGAACTTGTTTTCTTCGCTATACGCACTTCATCAAGTTAACAACAACATCGGGTGATGACTGAATACTAACAATCGAAAAGTTGTGAAGTATCTTGGTTTGAATAATTTTTTGATTTTTTATTAATTTTTGTTCATTTTTATTATTATTTTTTGTTATTTTTTCATTTCTTTTACTCTGTATTCATTTTAATTTTGTATATTGTTAATTTTATTCGTTGTATTGTATTTTCATTTCAAATTTAATTGCTCAATATAATTGATATTTCAGTCATTCATTTTTTTTACGGACAACAAAAGCACTACACGAAAATCCTCAAGGCGCTCTAAGAGCTGTGCCTGTGCGAAAGCAGCGATTCACATTGGATTTGAATAGCTGGAGATTGAATCCATTTGGAAAAACGTTTTCAGGAAGTTCATTCCATATAAACGCAGTTTTCTAAGTTCAAGGTGTACTAAGTTGAACCTCAAAACGACGAGCAGCCACAGTCCGTCGCATATTTCTGGTATGTACTACTCTTGGTGGAATCAAGTATAGATACTTTCAAGTGCCAAGTCACTTGAAAGTATCTATACTCCTCCTAAAAGATCATCAACATACTGTTGTCGATTGCGATACATCTGAGCATAAAACTTATCGAAAATCCATGAATTTCGATGACATTCACCAAATATTGACTTTGAGTATTCATACATCATTTCGATTGAAAATTACCTGCAGGTTATATGAAAGCTTCTAAGTGAAAAATGAGTTGAGAAGGATATACTCAAAAGATAGACATATATATGCCATAGCGAACTTTTTGGTACACCTATGAAAAAAGAACAATATGTAGTTATCATTTTGAAATATCAATTAGGCAGCGTATTTGATTAAAGCTCCCTAGGTAGCAAGCCGCCTCGACTTCTCACAGATAACTTTGTCATATTCCAACTAATTCACACAAAAATTAATGAATTTTAATGTACATGAACCTTTCTCCTGAGTATACTCTGTTTTATAATATATATGCTGTGAATATATTGTTTATACAAGAGTAGCTTTCGTTCCTGTAGTCGGATGTAATCCAACGCCCTTCGTGTTATTAGCCAGGGGAGTAGTTGTTTTCTGATAGGTGTCAGTCCATAAACCTACTGAGTAGGTGAGATGAGACTGGCCTGAACGAATTTTTCATTTATATAATTTCAAGAGTAGCTGTGAACAATACAAAAAAATGTGAAATTGAGTATCAATGTAGATTTGAATAAAATACAGTGACTAAATTATCATTGATAATTACTATATACATTGTAAACAAGATTATTCATGAATCTAAAGTTGGAAAAAGAAAAAACTCCGTTCTTGGTAAAAGTGTTCTATTTTGATAAAATATTCCCAATCCTCCAGATTTCTCATCATTTCCATTTGCATGAATCAAATATTTGTTGTCATTATTTTATATAACCACATACATCCACAACAGAAACGTAAAATAAAGGTTGTGGTTTTTGTGACGCAAAATTGTTTCTATTTTTGGAAGAGTTATTTTCCAACGAATTACGGGATTTATTATAGATTTGTTTTTACCCCAGGAGAAAAATCCAAGAATGTAATTGCAAATTAGTAAGTGAATCATTTCATTTTATTGTAATCGGTACAACGGAAAAGGACATTTATTCGAATCTATTAATAGTGTGATTCGTTGAAAAAATTATTCAGTGTAGGATTCACTTAACATATAACATAGTGGGACTGTTTGAGTTATTCTCTGAAACATATATCGAAGCATTCAGTAGTTTTCATAAGAAGTGGTTTCGAATAAAATACCATTTTTCGTTTGACTCCAATGGGGAGGGGAGAAAACCCATTATTTTATATGTGTGTAATTATTTTACAGTTAATTTCGTCGAGTGGCATAAAAGCAAGAATGTAAAACTGATTATTGTTATTGTGAGCAGAATAAAGTTTTGAAAAAACTATTTAAACACGTGATTTTTCAACGGACGGAAACTGTTAACATCAACTTTTCAACTGTCAAATCATTTGAAACAACAATTTGTTCAGGCCACTCTCAAACTCCCTACACTGTAGGTTAATGGACTGATCTATCAGAAAACAACTACTCCCCAGACTAATACCACGAATGGCGTTGGATTATATCCGACAGGTTTCAGTGCAGGAATCTTCACTGAAGTATTTCCTGCATATGCTGTTGCAGTGAAGATTCCTGCACTGACACCTGTCGGATATAATCCAACGTCCTTCCTGGTATTAGCCAGGGGAGTAGTTGTTTTCTGATAGGTGTCAGTCCATTAACCTATAGTGTAGGGAGTTTGAGACTGATTTATAGCCAGTCTTCAAGTATGTCGACTGACTATATGTGAAGAGTTTTCAATTGTCATCTGAATAATGTACAAGTTTTCAAAGTGGAAAAGTTGACTTGTTATCAATATTTGGTGAATGTCATACTCGAATTACGGTGTTCCGATGAGTAAGCTCAGATACATCTAAGTCATTTTAGGTTTTGTCTGCGAAAAAATTCCTAGTGAGCTGAATTTGCGTGAACACCTTCATTACAGCGTTGTAATGAAGATGTTGAAAAGCAACATTGATATCATGCCGGCTAAAAAAGTTCTAAAGGTCAAAAGTCACGAAAATCAGTTTTTCGCAAATATGTCACGACCTATTGCTCGGAGGTCAATAGGCGTCATTATAAAAATTAATCTTCGTGTAATTATTTACAAAAAAAGTCTCCTGAATTTTTCTATAAAATCAACCGTTCTTGAAGCAGAGAGCTGATAAAGCGACTACTTTATGATTATGCACTCGTTTCTTCACCACCTTCCAGGTAGAATGCAAAGCACGTTTTTTACATGGTTTTCCCAGTGGACATATTCCATGATATGTAATGAGAGGTTTTTTAATTCAAAATTGAATAATTTTTCATTTGAAAACTAAAAAAATACATAGAAAATGAACTGTGGTATATAATTTTTTTGTCATTGTAGTATATTATTTTTCAACTCTCAACCCCACTGTTCTGGATCAATTTCTCTTTCTAACCAGTTTTATATTCGATACTACACTCGATAAATATGCTGTTGAACTGCTGAAGAAGTAGGTGGCAATAATGGAAATTTGACAGCTGTGCTTTGTCTTGTTAGTTTAGCAAAGGTACAGTATTTGTAATTATCTATCGAATTTTCTGATTTTGGAGCACCGTACCTAGCTAGTAGAAAAAGTATTCCGGCATTGATAATGACATCTCGAGAGCAATTTCCTTGTTGGAATATTTCTGCAGAATTGCTCAAATCGAGTCTTTTTTCAAATATCTTCACGTCTTTCTTCATTTCCCAAAAAGTGATGAAGTTGTATCACATCCGGTCATGGCATGTAGGAACAGAATATTTTTTTTGCAATATGGATACTTGTTGAGGCTCTCAGTCGAGTATATTTTTGTTTCAATATTCCGGGTTTGAAAAAATGTTGTAGGTTGATCCAGTATCTGTGAGCGTGATATGAGAATTACCAAAGATCTATGTCTTCGCCAACGATAATTATAGTATTATTTATATTGATTTTCTAATCACTGTTTCAACTATCAAGACGTCAACATCATCACGTGATTGTCATGTAGCAATACCAACTACTTCAAACTTCTCAATGAGCATTTCAATTGATTTCCTTTATTAAATCGATTAGACAGACAGGAATTTTCCTTGACTGATAGGAACTCCCATTGGTTCATCGAAGTGCACTTCACAAGATATAGAAACGGCAACAGTTCGTCTTTTTTTCTAAGGACGAAACACAAGCATTACAGAAAAATCCTTAAGGCGCTCTGAGAGTGGTGCCTGTGCGAAAGAAGCAATTCACGTTGGATTTGAATCACTAAAAATTAAATTCATTTGGAAAAACGTTTTCAGGAAGTTTCTTCCACTTAAAAGCAGTTCTCCAAATGGAAGAGTTCTCGAACAGTGAAGTTCGAGGTAAACTGAGTTGAACCTCAAAACGATGAGCAGCCACAGTCCGTCGCCTATTTCTGATTTGTATTGCTTGGTGGAATCAAATGTGCCAAGTCATTTGAACACCTCCCGTGAAAGTATCTATAAAAGAGAGACAAATCTCCAACCTTTCTTCGATGTACTAGACTGTCAAGGTTGCAATTCGTGTCTTCAATCATGCGGATGGCTCTTTTTTGAATGGAATCCAGCAGCTCCAGGGTATGCTTAGGGGCGGAGCTCCATACATGAGAACAATACTTCAGAGAAGGTCCGATCTGAGCTTTATGAAGTATGAAAAGTTGCTGAGGTGTGTACAGTTTTCTGGTTCGGAACAGTGTTCCAAACTTTTGAGGAGCAGCCTCTGCAATTCCAACGACATAATTGTGCCAAGACATATTGGTGTCCATTTTAACCCTCAACGAGCTCCTCGAAGTGACATTATTATACCCGATTCGGAGACATTTACCTTTTTGAAGAAAACCGATGCCTCGGTTTTGATGGCATTGAATTGAACCTGGTTACTTTTACCCCAATTCGAAATCACCTCTAGATCCTTGTTAATATATGCAACCTTCTGCTACCGGTGAAGATGTACATCCGCAGCCGATGTCCTGGAATCCAAAGGAAATGACAAGACAAGTGTGCTGTCGTCAGCAAAGCAATATAGTGGATCCCTGGGGAACACCAGCGCCGACGGCAAAAGTACTCGAGAGACATCCATCGACAGTCACCTGTAGGGAACTTTCTTTCAGTAAGCTGGAGGGCCATGCACAAAAATGATCAGAAAAGCCATAGCATCTAAGTTTGGACAGCAAACCCTTATGCCACACAGACAAATAAAGGCATTAGAAATGTCAACTGCAACAGCTCTTGACTCTTCATGTTTCTCGATTGCGTTAATCCAAATATGGGTGACATACGATAGAAGGTTGCCTATTGATCTTTGTTTCCGAAAGCCATATTGATGATCGCTCAAGATGTTAAAGCCTTCCAAATATTCAAGGATATCGTGGTTTACGGCTTTCTCTTGAAATCTTAGAAGGAATAATTCTACGAGTACTCAAAAGTATAACGCCTCAAATGTTACGGTAAGTGTGGAGAAAAACGAGCTGAAATGGGTCTTGAAATCGGTAGAAAGCATGAACTTTAAAAATTCTCTACAGTGAAATGTTTAATGAATTTGGCCATTGTACTCTCATATATTTTGAGTGCAAGTTATAAGTTAATTTAGTTACTTCGGTTATTTTATGTAGGTAATTTTGTCGATCGAAACACAAATAAATCAGTATCGTTGGATTCTTCAAATATTCTTCGTTCGTGCTTGTCAAGAAAATTGTTTCCACTGAAGAAATGCTATCTATCTATCATACTAGCTACGAAAACATGAATGAAATTTTCTGACATCACCCGAGGTCTCTAGATTAGTTTATAAGTTCGATTATGGCCCCCTTGATGCAATATTATTAGTAACTATGAAAAAATGAAGTAGGCATAGAAACTTTCAAAAATGTCATATTATTCTGATCCAGAATTGTCTCATTAATCCAAAATGTGAAAATATACAGGGTGTTCCATTCTCATTTCCGGTGTGCCATTTACCGTTACCAAATCTAATGTTCATACACCTAATACTCTAAAAGTTGATTCGTTGACACCTGGTATTCAGGAAAATGAGAAAGAGGAAGGCTTCTGGTGCCAAAATACAACGAATTCGATGGAGCTTCCAGATGAAGAGCGGGAACTGTTACGTCTGGGGAAACGAGAGCTCTCACGTCTCCTGCACTTCGAACCGGGGTTAGGTTAGGTCAAAAGTGAGTGTGTCTATTCGACCCTCCACCGACCCCACCAGGGTTTATTGTGGCTCACACCTATTCAAACTTGACCAAATAAACCCAGCTTCTTGACGAAGCCGATTAGTTTGTATGGTGAGTGATCTTTCAGGTCAGATGGCAAAAGTGTGGTTCTACCAAACTCTGA
>WOGR01002078.1:0-18233 GCA_015342045.1 Leptinotarsa lineolata | reverse complement strand
TATTTTAGGCGTGTAGGTCATATTGACTTATGTATACTGTGGAATTTTCAGGTTGATCCGTTGAATAGTTTGCCAGAAACGGCTAATTAACGCTCATAATGAAAAGCCCTGTATATGGATGTTTTTAAATAACGAAAACTGCATTGCCAAGAAAGTCTAACTAATGTCAAAAGGACTAGTAGAAGAAAAGAGTAGTTGTTTCGACCCGCCAGATAGCAAGTCTAGGGATTCACGTTTCGTATGTTGAATAAACAACGAACGCACCGAATGAGGAAGGGTGATGAGAACAGCACACATTTACTGGTCTGCTCTCGGAACATGAAAGAAAATATCCTTCAGCTGATTGAAAGTAAGAGGTCAAGATTCGATTGTTTATTTTCTGATGACATATGGAAATACTTGAGTTCACCACCAACGCAAATAGACGATCCAAGGCTTGAAAATACAAAAATACAACGGTGAAAATATATA
Source organism: Leptinotarsa lineolata (assembly GCA_015342045.1). Taxonomy (NCBI): domain Eukaryota; kingdom Metazoa; phylum Arthropoda; class Insecta; order Coleoptera; family Chrysomelidae; genus Leptinotarsa; species Leptinotarsa lineolata. The sequence continues at coordinate 17,762 of WOGR01002078.1, read as the reverse complement.
CAGATATATCAATGCATGATAACTGAAGTGATTATACTCTTTACTACTAGGTGAGTAAATGTAACAATATATAATACAATTTTATGATAGAAATACTCATACACATCATGTAAAATTGTCTCTTTCGATTTACAAGAATGCTACTAGTAGTGCAATCTGCAGAAGACAGCATTTATGAAAGTTTTCGGTGCTCTACATGATAGAGTACAATTATATGACATCTTAAAGGTAGGTAGTAAACATAATAAATATTCTTCAACACCACTAATTCCTTTTTTCCTTTTCAGAGATTGGTGGAGCATTATTACGGTGCACATATGAAAAACATGAACACCCGGTTATCTTTATGATGTGAAGTTGATCAAGTGAAACATAAGCTACACCTTGAAAGAAATAGCATTTGATAAGGATGGAATAATGCATGGTAAAAGAAACTGCTATAATGTTGGATCGCACGTTAAAACTCTAAGCTCTCCTAGTCGTTGTCGTCGTCATCTCATTTTCTTAGTCGTGCCGTATTCCTCACCTTTCATGTTGTGCCTGCCATCTATGTTTTTTTCTTCGTCATCTCCTGATGATGTCAATTCGGATGTTTTTTTATTTTACGTTAGCAGCCATGTTTTTTTTTCAATGCTGCATACCCTGTATACCTCAATGGCAGCCATATTTTTTTCTTTAACGTAGGCAGCCGTGTTTTTTTTCAACACTGCGCACCCTCTGTACTACACTCAATGCCCTCCGCCATGTTTTTTTAAGGCTTCACTAACCATGTATAGCATTAGGATTGATGCATTTCAAAACAACACCCTGCTTACCCAATTATTATTGTTCTCATATCATTCGAAGCGTACTCGACTCTCGTTATCTCTCAAACAGCGATAACGCCACCGCAAACCGAGTCAGGCCTACTTTCATCACTGCTTCTGTTAGTTGAATTTCCGGTGTCGCAGAAACCGCATAGGTGATCTACTCCGATCACACTTTACGTAACGCTCTCGTCATGCATTCACCAGCTCACTCCCAAAGTCAAGCGTGGGTAAAGAAGTTTCACTTCAAAAACGCACAAAAAGAGTCACGAGTCTTATTTGACAATGATCTAGTTGAAGAAGAAGAATGATTTTTGCTTCAGGCCACATCAAGTGGCCAGAAATCAGGTGGCAAACACCATTCATTGTTTTCGAAGAAGTTGCATATTTACGGAATAACAGTGTAATTTATTCACCCTACGGCGTAGAAATTAGAAACAAATAGAAAAAATGATATGATGACTCACTTGTCGGCTGATGATTATTCTGTATATCAACAATCGAAACATTTTGAAAAACTCGATTCGAAGTATTTTTCCTGGCATTTCATCAATTGGTAATGACTTTGGTTTTACTTTCATAATTTATCGTCTGTTCACCTAAGTGTAAAATTCATTTGTTTCCTCTGTCTCAAATTATTTCTCAGTTAAATATCAACTCACAATTCTTCAATTTTTAGAGAGTCACGTTTAGTTTTTCATTATATATCATGTAATTTCATTTTGGTTGATATTTATGGGTAATGAAAGATATTGTTCGAATATAACACTGTTCTGTAGAATTCAGAATTGAGCCTCAAGGAATGATAATAAGAAGGGATTTTTTCAATTATCAGCGTTCCCGTCTCCAAAGCATTTCTCTTGAATACCCAAAATTAAATCTTTTCATTTCCACCGAAACGCCAACATTCCACTCCGAATACAATGTCTATTTCTGACACACTTTACTGATCCATGCATTCCTTCCAAATGGAAATTGATGGTTGTGAAACGAGCTTTCGCATTCGCTGTCAAATAAAATGTAGAAGTTTATGTTGTTAAAGGGGCCTTTTCACGGTTCCCAGCAGTGAGACTGCTTCCAGCATGAACTATTAAACCCTATGGAAACATTTTCCCGGTGTCTTTGCTTCCCTCATTACTATGAGGTTACACGACCTACTTTCGTGGGAAAAGGGCCACCCTGATATCCCAAATATCGCTGGTTTACAAATGAGATAGATTGTACCAAAAAGGAGAAATTACTGCGGCAAAGGCGGTGTTTCAGAAAGAATATGAAATTTTGTTTTCAGGTCGATAGTTAGACATACCTTTTCGAAAAGGACTGAAATATTTAATACATAATCTATATTTGTATACTTCAAAAAACTTCAACAGCGGTAATACACTGAATAATATTATTTTACTAGTTCCTTAAAACCATCGTCAGCACTTCTACGGTATTGACGAAACAGTGGTGTTGTTTATTAATGAGTGGAAAATGTTGTTTTTTTTGTGAAATATAAGAAGGGCACAATTCATTGCAGCTGTTCACAGTCTGGATACAGTACCACAACTGCCCTTGCTAAAGTAACTGATAACTATTTCAGTGATTGGAATCGAGAGCAGAGTACAGTACTCAATTTTTAAGAATGAAGCAAAGCTTCTGATGTCATCAGTCATGATTTACTATGGGCACAATTTCAATTTTGGGCATTGGGTTAATCGGTAGTTAATTTATGATAACTTATCCGAAAAATCGTCGACAAGAAACGCTCATTGAAAGAGATGCCTCTTAGAGTAAAGTCCTATCGAAAAATGTTCAACAAGGTAGCATCCTCACATATTTAGCATTCTCGATTTATATCTAGAACTCCGTTAAGATTAATCAGATGACACCTAACTTTTTCAATATTTCTACCCATCTGAGATGACACCCAACTTTTTCAATATTTCTACCCATCTGAGTTGGAAATTCTTCGTGAAGCAATAAGTTCTCACCTTGTCATCAAAAATGAGTCCGAAACTGAAATGATAATATTTGGAATATCTCCATTTGAATGTCTCGAAAAAACGGAAGTAACTAGAGATATCAAGTGAATGTAAAATCTTGGGTGTTTATTCAGATAAATTCTTGAACAATTTCGTTCACATGCTTGTCATACTTGAATCCTTCGCGAAATTGTGAAATTGTATATGCATGAAGACATTTTGAAAACTGCTTTGGATTGCTTTGATTGGTGAAGATAAGCACAGTTTACAGAAAGTTTCAAATATATCAGAAGGATATGGAAATATGCATCGTATAATTTCGAATAAGTTGATGATGAGACGGTGTAAATTACAGGCGTTTTCAAGATATTTGAAATTTTTCAAAATTAAAGAATTCGAAAAAGGATTTTTTTTGTATTTGAACTTACTTTCATTCACTGTTGTGGAATTTTCGCAAAGACTTTTCGTCCAAATGCTGTCCTGTTTTTGGGGAATTAATTTTATTATTATAAACCAAAAAAACGGTAGGATACCTCAAAATTGTTGAATAGAAAATTAAATGTAATCATCGCTACTAGATGCTCTCATAAAAAGAACCTGACAGAGCCATCAACGTATGTTTCTCCTGTCACTATTCGTTGTCACAAATCTCCCAGGTGAACCCCCCTCCAAACGGCCCACTCGCAATCCGTAATCAATTTTCCAGCCATAACTCATACGAAAATAGAATCGAAAAAGCTGGACTGTCACAAACAACCGATTTATCGGAAATAAACAAATAAATTCCAATAATTTATTAATCTCTGGCATTGTTTTCAATCGGATAGCGGCCCTTCTGTTTAGCAAACAGTTTGTGAACGGATGAATTATCGCGGTTCTTACTTTACGTTCTACGTACCGCACATTTTTGTAATAGTCGCCATAATTCACCTGTGGAGTTTCGGGTTGGCTGAAATATTGCTGCAACGATAAGATATCCGATTTCAATATCTGCAGGAGGGAGTTTTCCCAAACAATGTTTGCATCGAGCTATTTCACATTCAGGCTAAATGCTTTCTAATCGGGGTGAAATATTGGTTGTGCGATATTTTCGACGGTGCGAATTGGCAAATGATTATGGGGTTGAAGTATGAGAGAGTTTAGGGGACATTCAATACAACAGACAATGTTCATATTGATTGATTATTATCTGAAATCAAAATATTTTATCGGAAGTAATACCACAATTTAATCGATGAATTTCCATATTTATTTAAGACGAGTAGTTTTATCTATTGCTGGTTTATCGATTGGTATTGCTTAAAAATAAGAAAGTTACAAAAAATGGATATTTATGTGGGAAAATTTTTGGTGGAGTGGTATTCGTAAAGGTTTTTTTTTGAGCACTACAGAAAAATCCTTAAAGTGCTCTAAGATCGGTGCCTGTGCAAAGTAAGGATTCACATTGGATGTGAATTGCTGGAGATTGAATTCATTAAGAAAAACGTTCTCAGGAAGCTTATTCCACACAAACGCAGTTCTTCAACATTCATGAACATTGAAGTTCGAGGTGCACTGAGTTGAACTTCAAAATGATGAGCAGCCACTGTTCGTCGCGTATTTCTGATATGTACCGGTTTGGTGAAATCAAATGTGCCATGTCACTTGAGCACTTCCCGTGAAAGTATCTATAGAAGAGAGACAAATCTCCAACCTTTCTTCGATGTTCCAGACTATCAAGGTTGCAAGTGATGTTCGCGTCTATAATCAGGTGGATGGCTCTTTTCTGGATGAAAGCTTTAGGATATGTTTAGGGGCGAAGTTCCAGACATGAGAACAATACTCCAAAGAAGTTCTGATCTTATGATTATGAAGCATCAAAGTTGCTGACGTGTGTACAGTTTTCTGGTTCGGAACAGTGTTCCAAGATTTTGAGAAGCAGTCTTTGCAATTCAAGCGACATGATTGAGCCAAGACATTTTGGTGTCCATTTCAACCCCTAAGAAACTTATCGAAGCAGAAAGCGAAATTGTCTATCCGGTCATCATTTTATCCGGTTCAAAGACATTAATCTTTCTAGAGAAAAACGATGCCTGGATTTTGATGCATTAAATTGAACCTGTTTTTTTCACCTCAATTCGAAATTACTTCTAGATCCTCATTAAGATATGTAACTTTCTGCTGCCGGTGAAGATGTACATCCGCAGCCGATGTGCTGGAATCCAAATGGAATAATGAGATAAGTGTGCTGTCGTCAGCAAAGCAATATATTGGATTCTTGTGTTTTTCCACTAAATCGTTGATATATAATAAAAAGAGGGTTGGAGACAATATGGTTCTCTGGGGAACACCAGCATTGATAGTAAAAGTATTTGAGTGCTAAAAAGTCATACACATACATGATTCGACAAGTCATAGCATCGAAGATTGGCCAGCAAATCCAAATGCCACACACGGTCAAAGGCCTTAGAAATATCAAGCGCAGCAGGTCTTGATTCTCCATATTCCTCTACTGCATTATTCCATATATGGGTGACATACGATAGAATGTTGATCTTTGTTTCCGAAAGCCATATTGATGATCGTTCAAAATATTAAAGCCTTCCAAATATTCAAGTATACGTTAGTTTACGGCTTTCCTCATGATTTTTGATATCTCTGATAGCAAAGCGACTGGTCTATAGTAATTTGGAAGATTTTTCTTGCCCTTGCCTCATTCCTTATTTAGTAACGTCAACACAAACGTTGTATTGAACTTCCATCAAATCATTATGAAATCTTGTACTTATCAAAAGAAAAAATACAGTTATCAAACAGTCTGGATAATAATATATTTGAATATAAGTACAGGCTCATCAAAAATAGATTAAGATGAACTATAAGCTCAGCAGAAGACAAGTACATAAATGACATTATAAGAAAGAGTCCACACTCTTCAAATACACTATGGAATCCTTTGAAACAAATTTGTCCTAAACAGAAGAATGAAATGCATATAACATCGTTAAAAATAAACGACAGAGAATTTCAACCTTCATTATAGTAGTCTATAGGACAAAAATATGCGAATGAAATTATTACCCCACAGATTTTTCAGAAAATACTGTTAACTTGGAAAAGGTACTATACCTTTACTCCACACATGAAAATGAAGTTGTCCATATTACAAATGATTTGAGGTCAAAAAAGTCACCTGGCTGGGACAGTATCAGATCAGAAACTTCAAAATAAATAAATACACACGCCACAAATGGCGTACATCATCAACAAATCCTTCTGAATTGGAAAATTTTCTAGTTATCTGAAATTAGGAGTCATCAAACCCATATACAAAGAGGGAAGTAAGTATAAAATTGAAAACAAAAATCACTTTATTGTGAGACTTTCACTAAACCGTTTTCGTGTTTTTTTGAATACGTTTGTTATGGATTTTCATCAAATATTGACCAATTCCATCATATAAAATTGAAAACTATCGGCCTATCTTTTTATTATCAGTATTTTCTCAAATACTTCGAAAAATCATGAAAATCAGAATAACATAATTCTTAGAGAAGTATAAGATTCTCTCAAACAACCAATTTGGATTCAAAAAAGGGTGCAGCATGGAAGACGCTATACTGAAACTAGAATATTTATAAGGCTCTTGATTAAAAAATAACTATAACAAGCATTTCCGTTGATTCATCAAAAGCCTTTGATACAGTATGCCACAAGAGACTATTATTAAAGTTATATCACTGTGGCATAAAAGGACCACTTCATCAATTGAAGAATTATTTATTAGATCGTTGAAATTGAAAGAGTTAAAAGTTACTGGAGGGTAATAACGTATAGTGTACCTCAGGGAACGGTACTATAACCACTTTTATTTAACATTTATGTTAACAGCTTAATGTCACTCAGAACTGAAGGAAGGCTAAAAAGTTTTACAGATGATACGGCTATCCTATACGACGGGGATAGTTGACTAGATATAAAGGTTAAAGCAGAAATATATGTAAAACATATATGCGATTGGTTTATATCTTACTCTAACCACCTGCTGAATCTAGGACCATTAGAAGTAGACAAAGAAACCCATATAGTGGAGTAAGATCGGTCAAAGTATTTAGGCATGATAATTGATAGACATTTGAGGTGGGACCTCCATACTGAACATCCTCAAAAATAAATTAAAGTGTCTACTAACCAAATTCAGATATTTTCCAGACTTTTTATGTACGAAAAATATGAAAACGTTATAGCATGCACGAGTACAGTCCCAAATATCGTATGGAATTCTAAGTTGGGGAGGTGTGGCTAAAAGTCATTCACATAATATGAATGAAATTATATTCTTGATGTGAGGCAAATTTTCTGCCAACAAATGCTGACTTTCATCCACAACAATAAAATAAATCGAATACCTATTGAACACACTTATGATACTAAAACGAGAAGAAATCATATAAATGTAGCAACTCGTGGGAAAACATTGCACAACTTTCTGCAGATTTTATAGCTCCTAAAATATTCAACATTATACCAAATTTTTGAAAACCATGAAAAGTCACACGCTTTTCAAAATTCACACTAAGAATTGGATACGCTGTACTGACAGAAAAACCGTTGAAGGCCTCGTAAACTGGAAATTTTTGCATTAGTCACGATAACAAAGCCAGATATTTCAAATATGACCATTCACCTGAGTATGACTCACAAGTTAAAATGAGACCTACTAAACTCTGATCGATTACCAGTTCATGACCATTGACTCAGTCCGTCGATTCCTATAGTATACTTTCATTATCAATATTTTAGTATTTTAGCTGTTAACTATATAGTAACTTTTGTTTCATACAGGGTCGCTGATATGTATGAAAACGGTCAACTATCTCTCAAAGAAAGATAGCGAGAGATAGCTAAGATACAAAAGTTTCAGGGTTTTTCAAAATCTATCACACTAAATAAAAATTGAGTATCCAGGATCAGTCAATAAGTCTGAAGAAATAAAGTTGCTTTTTCTTTAATAGAACACCCTATATATTATTCCATATTTCAATTCTACTCGAAATTCTGAACAAAATTAATATACTTAGCACATAATTTCCTAACTTCAACCGTTTTCGAGATATCGAATTTTGAAAATAACTTTTTACCAAGTACTCTCAAATTTATAAAAAAAAGCACGAAATAACGGATATTTATTATGAAAGTCACATAAGGTGGAGTATGTGGATTTGATTACAATTTGATTATAATTTTTTTACAGAAAATAAAGAAAGAATTATTGTTCAGGGTTGATTACAATGCATGAAACAATAAAATGTATTTTTTGATTAATGTTTAGGATATTTAAAGTTTTATGAAAACAATAGTTATGCCAGGAGAAAAAGAGAGATAACAAGTTTTAATAAATAACAAATATTTACTTTGGAATTCTATTTAATAAGGTGCCCAAAGTGTTCTTCATTCACCTCCTGACAATAATGGAATCGCTGAACAAAATTTGGTAGTGAATCTGAAATCATGTGAGGAGGAGTGGTAGAAATTTCATGCCTTATTCTTTCTTGCAACTCTTCGATATTTGGCGGCCTATTTTTGTAGACTACATTTTCATGTGACCGCATAGAAAAAAGTCAAGTGGGGTCATATCGGGAGACCTAGCTGGCCATTCGATTGCTCTCCTGCGTCTAATCCATTTATCAGGAAAAGTTTCATCTAAATATGCCCGTGGCACACGTCCAAAATGTGAAGGAGCTCCATCTTGTTGAAACCTTATTTGTTCTGCCGGCAAATTGGGATTGTTATTATTCGGGAATAATCGTCTAAGTTCTGGAATAATATACTGTTGTAAAAGTAATGAATATCGTTCAGGGGTGAAATTTCCGTTCATAAAATAGGGTCCTATGATGTGTCCAGTAATAATGCCACACCAGACATTTACTTTTTGTTGCCGTTGAGTGTGAACTCCCTCCATCTAATGGGGATTTTGGTCTGACCAATACCTACAGTTGAATCGATTTACGTGCCCATTTAAATCAAATGTACATTCGTCAGCAAAAAATGTGTGGTTGACAAAGTGGACATTTTCATTTGATCTATCCATTATAACTTCACAGATCCACGATCAAAATCGTCCACTCAATTCTTATACCAAATGAATTTTATTTGGATGGAATTTATGCAGTTTGCATAAATTTGAATAGAATATCGACTCATGTTATGATTTAAAGCCTTCTGTTGCTCTATTAGTATATAGCAAAGCCAGATATATAAACATAGTCTACACTTTCGCGAACAAAATGTCCGAATCTTTCACAAGAAAGTCATAATACAATTAGACTGTGGGTCATAGTGAATCAATCCACTACAGATGAAGAAGAAATCACACGAGAAGATCGCAATGTTCAGTATTACTGTTTTCGCAGTATATCTTCTCTTTGAGCTAAGATAACATGTTAGCGGTCATACAAAGGGCAGCATATCATTTGTTATTTTCGGACCTCCTTACCATGATTTGCAGATTTTTAGGCCGTGAAAGTCTACACACATAAAATAATAGCTTTCTCAGTCGATACCTTTCACTTTAATCCAAATTGTTTGAGAGTATTGATAGCATTTGAGATATAGCACTGGTTTTTATGGTTTTTTCAAATAATTCAGTAAAGTTGGTTATGAAGTACATTGGTCTATGGTTGTTAGCCAAAGCATTCTCTCTATTTTTGAATATAAAAATAACATATTTGATTATTGAAGTTGATTATTTATTTCGATTTTTTCATGTCTCTATGCGATGGAAAGTGTATTCTTGGAGTTGATTTTCTTTTACCGTTATAGTTGGAGAACCTCTTTTTTAATTCTAATTCTTTGATGAAGTTCATAATTATATTGACTTTTCCCACAGTAACCATTCAGAGAGTGTATTATATTTTCTTTTCAGTTCAATATAAATCCAGAAACTTTGATTTTGGACTCTGAAATTATATTTCTAGCAGCAGTTTTCAACTATCTGAGTCAGTGACAAAATGGTTTAGACTTTCGAGGCTGAGGTTTTCAGTGTCACTGTTTTCCGATTTGGAAAGCCGTGGATTTTTGGAATTTCTTCCTGATGTTTCGCTGGCGCGAGTGGCTAGCTTTTTCAAAGGTTTAACTATAATGGCTTGCTGTCCGATAACTGACTTTTAGGCTTCGTAAAGCGTATGTATGCCTTGTCAGGTAATCAGTTGTATTGGTACCCGTATTTGTACCTGTACTTGTACCTGGAACATTAACAATCTTGCTGCCTGCTGTTAATGTTTCAGGTAAAAGTACAGGTACGAATACAGGTACCAATGCAACTGATCACCTTACAAGGCATAGATACGCTTTACGAAGCCTAAAAGTTAGTCATCGGACGGCAAGCCATGATGGTTAAAGCTCTGAAGAAGCTAGCCACTCACGCCAGCGAAACGTCAGGAAGAAATTCCAAAAATCCACGGCTTTCAAACTCGAAAAACAGTGACACTATCTGAGTCAGACTAGAAAATATTGCTGTGTTAGATTTAATTCAATAGTTTGAATGCCGTTTCAATAAAAAAACATTCAAAGCATTGAAACAGAATTTGTCAATACTTCATCTTTATATTCATTCTCGTTTGAAGATTGTTCATCTGAAATCAATTGCTCAGACTCTACATTGACCCGTCAATGTACAGAAATTGGAATTAAACCTCTGCGTCCCTATTTGTTGAATTTGCATTCTGTAATCCTCCAGAGGCCGAATTAATTCCAGGAAATTCCACAGCGGAGGATTGGGACTATCTGAACCTAACGTTTGAATTAGGGCTTCAGTTACAGACTTGTAATCAAGAGACAAAGGTCAAATCCTAGAAAGTGGGATTGATGAGACGGATTCAAGTGTTTGTAATTGTTGGTACAAGATAGCGAGTATTTTAATTGATGTTAATCTTGAATGAATATCTACTGACTTTTTAAATTCTTTTGGGTTTAGGTTCTCAAACTTTATTCCAAAACTAATGAATAATTTAGACGCTGGACCATAAGATGGGGCTCTTGTGATACAGTCTTTATAGGCCTTTCGATTCTCTATTCAAAAATGGTTCATTTCGAAAAATCAGATCAGTCATTTGGCAGTACTGTTCAAAAGTCAAGACGGGGAGAGTTTTTCACCCCTAGTATACAGGGTAATTCAATGTTTGTTTGAAGGTGATTGACAATGTTTCGTGGTGAATTTCATCAGTTCGGACTTCCATTGTCTAATATTGTATAGGATGATTTGAAATCCCTGAAATAACCAATATAATTGATAATCAAAAGAATAGCTGAAAATAACAAATATATTGAAAAAAAAAACCTGAAATGATTTTACAGTGAAATAAAAAACAAGTAAAAAAAATTGAACAATTAAAATGAGAAAGAAATAAATAAAATTAAAAAATTTGCGATTTCAAGCCATGTTACTTCACGACGTTTTGATTGTTAATATCCACAATCATCTTCGGGTGATGACTGGGCAGTCATTTGACAAAAAGTGTTTATTGAACAAAATTTTCAGATGGAGTCATGACCATCTCAGGTATTGTTTTTTTCAATACATATGGTTTCGGAAGAGCAGATCATAAAAAATTATACATCAATGAAATCAGAATGAGAAGCACTATTTTTCTGTATAAAAAAACAATATTGCGCCCATAATAGACAAAAAGTTGAAGATGATTGCCAGAAGACGGAACGTCGGATAGTAAATCTGAACATGAAAACGAGTAGCTGAAAAAAAGTCTCGTCGAAAATGTGTTTTTGTTCTTGAGCTATGTTGGCAAATAACGCTAGAAAAAATAGAAACGAAAATTTCGATTTTACCGGATATTTCCGGAAATACTTGAAATTTTCCAAGTTTCGAAACAGTAATTTGTTAAGCACGAAAAAACGCAACTTGGCCCCGATTTGAGCTTCGACGTATCTCCTGTAGTTCAGGAGAGATCCCAATGGTGGGGGTCGAATTTGAATTACCCTGTATAATGTTTATATTTTGTATACGTGATTTAAATCAGAGAAGTATTTCCTATATTTCATTAATTTTCAACGATATTTCTATCCAAAGCATGAAATATTACATAAATTATGACTGTACTAATTTCATACAGTAATTTTTTAAGTAAGAAGGTTATTCTATAACGCGATCTGCACCAGTCGCGTTAACATGCCTTTCGTCAACAAAATCTTTTTCGGTAATAAAATGATCAAGTTTTTTCACTATAAATGATATCACGATATGAGATATTTAACATCTTTGCATAAACAGGTCACGTTTCCGAAAATGAAAATTTTTCATAATTTACCAGCCCGATTTGTATTAAATCACCCCCTTAATTACACCCAGTTGATTTGTCGTTCAGATTTCAAATATTTTCACATACAACACTTTCCACTTGCGGCAACTGACACTCGTTTTCTACTTCAATTCTATTGAAATCATATTGCACCCTCAATATTCAGCATGGGTTTGCGGTATATTATAGATTTATGAGAAATTCATTATCGAATGAAATACTCTCGCTTCCTCTCACCTCCGTTCGTAACATTTTAGTCAGATGTAGAATAAAAGCGTAGAGTTTTTCATAAATCATTTTCATTTTCACCGAAAAAGGTATCTTTTGTATTCATTGAGAAGAGAGTTCAGGCTTGTGTTGTTTTTATTTTGAAACAATTTCAACTTTTCAATGAACATTCTTATTTATAAGACTGTGATTTTGTTTCGAAAAATTATTATTTCAAATAATAATATTAAAGCTAAACAGCAGTTGTTTCTTATGAAAAAATAAACTGGAGATGATTAGGACAAGTATATTTTTCAAATAACATAAGGAAAATAATTTTCTCTCAGTTTGATAGAAGTGATCCTAAAATTGCAGAACAACTCAATTTTTCAAATGATATTTTCAGAAAAACTCTCAAAAGATTATATATCTGTACTTAAAAATAATTAAAAAATCCCAAATACGTTGTGAATTCTGCTGTAAGACAAATTCCACTCATCTATATTTTCCATTGATATCACTACAAAGTGTTATATTTTTCCCCGTGGGTTCGCCAATAATTGACTACACACTACGCTGAACAATAATCAAACTCAACTTTATTTCACTTTCGATATAACAAAACACTTTAACTATAACTTCAACCATTTGAATGGGTATCGCCTTTTTAGATCGCTCCGCGCACCGCACTGTCCCCACACTAGACTGAATGATAGGCGATTGGTTGACGCTTATTTTTGGCAATCGAAGATGCTAGATTTTTCTTTGAAATTCCATCGAACGACGGTAACGGTGTTCTCGTCAAATCTTGAATGCCGAAGAACATCGAAGATTCGTTAAAGTTCACTTGAGCTGAGCTTGCTCTTAGCCACGTCACAGATGGTTTACGGCTACCAGTGGCGGACTGCGTTACTTTTTTCAATGCATGATTTATAACACTAGTATAAAACAAAGTCGATTCCCGGTGTGTATCCCTATGTATGCTTGGGTATTTGAAACACTGATAATTTTAGAGGTTTATAAGTAGTTACGTATGCGATATACGGAAATACTTTTTCAAAAAGACTTCATTTTGAGCAAATACAACGTTACAGTTCAAGCAAGGCAACAAGAATGCATGGTTATTGAATTAACAATAATTTATGAGTTTGGTTTTGTCGATTTAGCATGTAGTCGCGTCTGAAACAGCGGATGTGACTCTATTCCTGGGTGATGCTGGGTCAGCAAACTCGGGTTCATAACTAAGTTGTAAAGAAACACATTTTTTTTGTGCTTACTCTACAACCGCTTGCTGAACCCTACGAGATAGACCAAAAAATGTACTACAGTATTATACACAACTTTTAGGGATAACACAAAATAACCGTTATTCATCAATGGCTTATTTACGAAGCGATTTTAAGCAATTATTTCTTACCCATTCGAATAACTTCGATATATTGGAATTCAGTATAGATCAATATGGCCCTTCACAGCATGTAATTCAAATGAATGTTTTCGAAGATATCACAGAATTAATTTGTAGGGACAAAGTGGTTGCGGCGGTACCGGTCAGGGGACCGCACTTGACAGCGATCGCACCCGTTTATGTGTATATTCAGTATCAGCATTGCATCCTTGCGGAGCCGGGGCAGACGCTGTTTTATGTTGAAAGTGTAACTGATCGTTGTCTTTTTGTCTGTGCGCGCTTATTTCAAAAACTGACTTACCGATTTGAGAGCGGTTTTCACTAATGTATTGTGGTTAGGTTCACTTAATTTTCAGTATTTGATTTACTTCAATTGGTTCATAAAACAAAGTTATGGCAATTTCAGAGAATTTGTAAAATGAAGACTCCAGTCACTTTTTTGAGTTTTCATGGGTTTGAAAGGATAATATTCACGAAGAAGTATCTCCGGAATGAAGTCTTTGAACAGGCAAATGCTATAGGGTGAAATGAAATAAAGTGTCTATCAGAAACTACTTTTTTGTAAATGTTTTCATCGGTTTGGGAAGATCATAATTCATGAAAAGTATTTACAGAATTGAAGTCTTTACTGAAAGACGTTTTTTTGAAAATGTTTTCATCGGTTTGGGAGGATGCTATTCCTAGAAGAGTATCTATTAAATGAAGTCTTTCAGTGGCTCCAATTTCAGTCTTCACTAGAAAATATGTTTTCTAAAATATTCCCAGGAGTACTGATGAATGAAGTCTTTCGAAGTACTGAATATCAGGTTATCACTAGAACTAGTTTTTTGAATAATTAATTTTTGTTTTTATCGAAAATTATTTGTTTTCTTGAAAAAATCCCTATATTGGTATGGGAGGATGATACTCTCAGGAGCATATCTAATAAACGAAGTATGTCAATGAGTGAAATGTCAGCTTCTCGAAAGAGACATTTTTCTGAAAAAATGTTTCAGTATTCATAAAAAATATATTCTCTTTTATAATTGATCCCATCGGTTTGTGAGAATATTTCCAGAATAGTATCTAATGAACGAAGTCTTTCGATGAGTGGCATACCAGGTTATTACAAAAAATAATTTTATGTAAAATAAATTCCAGTGTGAAGTTCACGCGAATGAAATCGCTGGAAATTAGTTGTTATTAATATTTCTTCCATTAACGAAATAATGAAGTATATTTTTCTTTTCAGATATACCAGTGACTTCATACAAACCAGCTCTGAAGAAATTTCCCAGCTCATCACATCGCTTCTCAAACAACATCGAAGTAGATAACTCCTCCCTTGCAAAATGTACGGAAATGAAAAACATGTGGACGCCTTGTGAGTGTCATCTAGAGTTGTGCATAGGCTGGTACCCGTGCGGTCTAAAATACTGCAAGGGGAAAGGTCAAACGAGGAACTCGGTTATGAGTTACAGGTGCGGCATAAAAACCTGCAAAATATGCTACCTCTTCGCGTACTATGTGTCGCAAAAGCAACAGTGTCTCTGGGACGAATGACCTTAGTAAACGGAACTTGTACAGATTTGCATTCTTGCCTTAAATTTGCTTCAAAAGATGGACCAATCTGCCTTAGTGCTATAGAGTAATTATTGTAAATGATTTGATTTTCTTATTCGGGTTGAATGTGTAGACATTACTCAAGTGGATGTGCAGATGCAGTTAAAAATAGGGAAATCAGGGTTTCGAAGAAAAAGCTTTTGATATGATGAGTTTGAAAATAGAGAGACTAGATTTAGAATCAGAATGAGTTTTACATATTTTATATTGACTATCTGTGAGAATTAATGTAATTCGTACCTACTCTTAAGTAAATACATTAATTTCAGTAATAAGTTGAATCACTTCGTATCGTATTTCAGGGAAGAAAGGTAATTGCGCTCGTCAGAAGACTGAAGTTATGAATATATAAGGTGTACCGCAAGGCTTAGCTATCAGGAAAAATACTTTTCATAAAAATCCAAGAACACGTCAGTTTTGACACAAAACCCATCATAAAGAGGGTGTTACTCACAGTTGTTTTAATAGAAATAAGTTTTCATTCTCATAGTACGTGGGCATACTTGAAGACTAGCTTTGAATCAAATTATTTAAATGAACAATTCGTTCAGGCCAGTCTCACTTACACAGTAGGTGAGATGAGACTGGCTAATGAAATAATTATGGAGTATAACTACTTTTTCAATATCCACATGGAGTATTTGGCTGTGGGTTGAATATAGTCCAAAATCTATTCAAACTCCTCACTGTTAAAATACAGTACTCAATGAAGTAATGCGTTCCCATCATCAGATTAGAAGATCATTAAAGCGGTAACGATTTTAGCTTAACTTGGCATTTGTCTAACACAATATTTGTCTAATAGGGTGATTTACTCTAAAAGTATCTGATAAGAATCAGTATTTTGTGTATAAATATAAACTATACTAATCAATTTTGACAATAATTCGGTCAATGTTGACTGACATAAAAATAACTTTCTTAGTGATGTATTATTCAACGAAATTTGACAACTCTACTGAAAGTTTTCTGAGTGATGGCAATGGAAGTTCGCCTTTATGCTTTTTCAGTTCCATCAAGCATGCTTTGGAACTGGTTTGTATATTACTTGATGTCTTTCTGATTTTCACAAATATTCACACTAGCATCTTGAGAATTACCCACAAAATATCTTATCAGAAGTCATCAAGATTTTTTTTCAAATATTCTAATGAGCAAGTTTGCCGTGAAATTACTTGCCAATGTTTTTTCCGTATTCTCCTAATGACAGAAGCTTTTTTGTGCTGAAACTAGTGGTCTTGCTTTGTTCATTTCTCCCTTTCGAGAAAAAATAATATAAAAGGAGTTCCGTTATTTGAACTTGCCTATCGAGTTGTCCGGTTTCATTTAAGTATAAAGTTCTGTAACAGCATTTCGCACCTCCCACACATCAAATTCCAGCAGAATGTAAACTATTTCAATTTCTACCATACGCTTGTCTGCACGTCTCTTCCCTAGCATTCCGCACAGAAAGTTTCGAGATATTAACTGCAACAATATAGGAAATTAAACAAGATGATAAATATGAGCCGGAGGTTGAACCGTCACCAAGTGAACAATAAATCACTTTTGCGGGTCCCATTCCTGGGAGACAAGCCTCACTAAATAATCCTTTACTGTGTATTATATCATTTAATACCACCGAAGTGCTCCTCTGCAATCTTGGGGAATTATAAAACACAATTATGGTCGTATGGACACGACTACACATGAAAACCGAGTAAAATGGTCTAAGTTGGACTTTTGGGTAAATCGTTTCGCTAGCTATAAATTTAGCTAAATCTCGGTTTATGTAGACTTGGAGTATAACCAATCTGCTTTCACCAGATGAAAGTTGGTCGTGACCTGACATGGCAAAAACCTCTGTAATGAATAGTTTTAACTTCCGTGGAATGATAATAGTGAAATTAGCAGCTTGTATAGGAAAGTCGAGATTTTTGTATTTTATCATAATTTTGGTTGTTGAAGTTACATGCCTCTCGTCGAGACAAGACAAAAAATGCCTTATCTTGTCTTGTTTCGATTAAGTCGAGATAAAATTTATGTCTTGTTTCTTGATGAGAAAACGTCCATGGTATTCAGAATTTGCAGTAACCGATTATCGTGTTTTCGAAGATAAAGTGTACTCCTCTAACACAGATTCCAAGCTTTCGATAATCTTCATTATCATCATCTGGGATGCCACAATATGGATAAGAACAAATTAGATCTATAAAGAAAAGATCAGTCAAACAATTAATAACTTACCGTGTGAGTGAGGTTAGGCGGCAAGATGGATGAAAAAGAATACAAAAACATATATACGAAGTATGAGATTAAAATAACCCACTAGGGTTTTAAGACATAAACAAAATTAATTTACATCACAAATGATATATCATTTTACACATAACGGAAATCCACCTGTTGTGTCTTGAAGAGGACCACGTGGAATTTTCAAATTTTATTAAGTTGACAAGTGAAATGTTTATACTACGCATATGTGCAGCAACAGCCAATG
>WOGR01002077.1:0-18234 GCA_015342045.1 Leptinotarsa lineolata | reverse complement strand
CGCTACCCTGTCATGATTGACGACTTTTTGTTGCCCAAAATGGAAGAATTGAACATACCTGACATGTGGTTTCAACAAGACGGTGCCACATGCCACACGGCACGCGAAAAAATGGCCCAATTAAGAGCCGCCTTCTGTGAACAGTTTATCTCACGTTTGGGGCCCGTCAATTGGCCGCCTAGATCGTGTGATTTAACGCCTTTGGATTTCTTGTGGGGTCATGTTGAGGCTCATGTCCACAGGGATAAACCAGCAACGACTGACGCTCTGGAAGCTAATATTGAAGCATTTATACGTGAAATACCGGTCGATATGTCAAAATTGGATTTGCGCATGGGCCATCTAAAGCGGAGCCGCGGACAGCATTTGCATGAAACCATCTTCAAACATTAAATTATATTAATCGTTCTATCGATTCCAATGAAGATTTCATCAATTATTTCAAATTTTTTGTGTTTTTTCGAAAATCAAATCCTATACCTCTTAAAAACGCACCCGGTATATCAGGAATTTCTCTTTGAAGTGAAGATTTTCTTTTATATCAACTTGGGTTTTTGAGTGTATGGCATGTATTCTCTACATGTTCCAATAGATTCGTGGTTGTTGATGGATTAATGTCTTCAGACAGAGTTCGATGGTAGATTTTCACAAAATTTTGCAATGTGCTGTCATACCGTATGAGGGAAATTCGTGAAATAACTTAGGCTTGATACTTATTTGTATGATAAACAAAAATAAAAAGATAAAAGGTCAATAGAATAAAAGTAATGTAGAAATAATGGTACCACTGAAGTCATCTAATCAGAGAAAATCATTAATTGGTATTGTTGTTTATAAAAACTGATTTTGTTGCGCTTCTACAATTATGTTTTTCGGTACTATCTCATTCCAAATTCGGGAGCAACAACAAAAAATGTAAAATAATTTACTTTTTATGAAAACATAATGAGTATTATTTCTTACCATTTCCGCAGAATACTGACGAGAAAAGAGCACAGACAACTACGAAGTTGATGGAGGTCTGCATTGTGAGATTATACTGACGAACTTCTTGTTTGTTCATCTATTTATAAGAAGTTTGATATACTCTGAGGGTCAGTCACAAAGACGGGTTATTCCCTTTTCTTCGTAGTATCGCAAAATGTTTCAGACACCGTAAAGTTGAAAAGGGGACTTCTGAGATATAAATATCTCGTTTCAAAACAATATAAATATCAATTGATTTCGCAATGATAAATCAAATGTCTCCAACCTGCTGTAATCAAATAATAATTGTTCTTTCGATATGAATGTAAGAAATGGACAAATAATCTTTGAAACTGCATTTTCAAATTCAATAAAACCCATATATAGACGGGGACAAAAATATCTTTGGTGGCTTATCATTGCGTTAGCAAATTTCTTTGAATTTCTTGCTGTTTATCATAATATCATATTAGTTTTATGTGTACGAAAGTTGTTGGCTTTCTACTTCTCCATCTTTATAAAAACATTCTTGAAATCTTCAGAAGATCGAAAGGAAGCAATTCATTTGAAAATAAAATCTTCACGAAGCCCTCTAGAAACAGCTATTCAATAATAATAATGATAATAATAATCTGGAGGCCGAAGAGACGTATACTTACCTCGGGGTGGAACAACGCCACTCACAAGAGGTGACCGCAATGAAAAACTTCCTCCGCGGCAAGTGTCAGCATAAACTCCGACAGATCTGGTCATCGGAACTGTCGGGGAAGAACAAAATTGTTGCAACAAATATGCTTGTCGTTCCAATCTTACTCTACTCGTTTGGAGTATTGAAGTGGACTCGAGAGGAGCCGTACCAACTCGACGGAAAGACCCAAAAAAGCATGCATCAGTTTGCATCCCAAATCGTCCGTTCCACGGTTGTACTTCCCTCAACAACAGGGAGGCCGTGGACTTTTGAGTTTGGAGTGTCTACATGATAGAATGGTACTGGATGTAGACTGTGAAATCATCAATAGTTCGGATACCCTTCTCTGCATGGTCCACGACCATGAGAGAACAGGAATTGGAGCAATTTTTTTTGGGCAGCTGCCCGAGCAGCTGATGAACTCGGTTTAGTTTTCGACACTGAATGAGGCGATCGTAACTCTGTCATCGAATTGGAACCCTTTCAGCAAAAGGCTCATATAAAAGTCGCAGAGATCACCTCACTTCTGCGACAACACAAAAATAAGCCAATGCATGAGGTCTTCTTCAATAGCATCGAAGACCTTGGCTTATCAAAGCGCGTGACTTTCGATTTCCTCAGATCGAGTGGGCTGAAGTCGGAAATTGAAGGATTCATCATGGCATGCCAGGATAGTGTCTCCAACACCTTGGTTTACCGCAATCGCGTAATGTGTATAGAGGTTCCTGACACAAGGTGCAGGCCCTGCCGCGAGGCGGCCCGCATATGCTGTCAGCATGTCCAGCATATGGGGTCTCGGCCTATATCCATCGACATAACGCGGCCCTAAGAGTGCTTCATTACCATCTATGGCACTCTTACGATATTGACGAGACACTGGTGTTGCCCTACGTTTCGGGGGATATTGAATGGTTGTGGGAAACGAGAAGTGTCGAATTTATTGGAACTATTAGTTTCCCACCCTCAGGCTCATGCAAGCTTATAAGCCTGATGTAGTCCTTCTCGACCATCAGAGCAAGACGATATTTGTCGTGGAGTTTTCAGCTCCTGGCTAGACGAATATTGTCCGAAAAGAGGAGAAAAAACGGATAAAATATCGAGATTTTCTCTTTGAACTCCGCAGACTATATCCAGATCACTCTGTCAAGATGGTTGTTCTGATTATTGGATTCATAGGTGTAATGACGCCCTCTCTACTCTCAAATCTCGAAGTCATACTGGCTTGCCGAACCAAGGCAGAAATCTTAGCCGGACAGATGCAGAAGGCTGTCATTCTTGGCTCATTGCGTTTGCTCGTGGCACATGATTCTCGGACCCAATGATCACTTACCACACGGTGTGGGGAGTGGTCGTTGGTTGATGAAGCTGGCGCGCCCTCCCGAATGTATCGGGGCTTCGAAAGATAGGGTCTGACCAGCGCACACTACGGATAATAATTATAATAATAATATTATTATCAATAAAAATATTAAATCTGTATTTTTCAGTTGAGAAGCATAAATATATGAATACATTCAAGCAGTTACTGACAAAAACGTCATAATTAATATAAATAAGAATTTTAAAGATATGAACACAGTCATAAGTTAAGAATATAAAAGAAGTAAAATATATAAATATATAGAATTGAAAAAATTCTTAGAACCTACCGACTCAATTGAAAAAGACACACAAGAACGTATTTGAAAAAAGTTGAAATTACCATAGTACAAATGAAAAATGTTGTTTGAAACAATATCACAAATATAAAATTTGATCGTCAAAAAGAAACATCGTTATAAAATATAGTATTATGTCATAAATTCACAAATACTGTAGCAGTTTTTCTCAATAAGCAATGCTTCAAGTCTGGATTCAAAAATATTAATATTTGGAGATGTTTGGATAGAGACATCAGGGTGGTTATAAACTTTGCATCCCAAATATAAATTACTTTTTTGGTATAGGTTAGTTCTATGCAAAGCAGGCACGAGAAGAGAAGAGGTACATGTACCCCAGTCAAGAATACCATATCGCAGATGGCAGTTGATATTTGCATAATAAACGATTAATAATATGTTTTCGTGACAATGATTTGATTAGAACTTCAACGCATGACAATTTTTTCTCAACTTTTTACAAAGTATATCGACGTGTGGTTCCCAACTTATTTTATAGTCGATTGTTAGTCCAAGCAACTCAGTCGTTTCATTAGCATATACTTTCATGTCATTGTCCTTTAAAATTGGTAACTGTTTCATAGTTCCCCCCAAAGTATATTACATCAGAGAGGTTTTAGATAGTTCACCGTCAGAAGATTTTTCGGACCACTCCATTACTTTATTGTATACCATTTCTGATGTTATCAGTTGTATATTCACCCATTATGAGTAGGTTTGTATCATCGGCATATGATATTACTTGGACTCTAGAGGTGTCAAGAAGGAAGTCAATGAGATCATTAGCATATATCAATAATAACTAAGGTCTAAGAATAGAACCTTGTTAACAATACGAGATTGGCTCTGAGTTGTGTTGATGATTACACTCTGCGATCGATCAGTTGAGTATGATATCATTAAATTCAAGACTACACCCCTTATACCATATTTCTCAAGCTTGATTATTGAGATGTCATGATTACCACCATCATAGGCCTGAGAAAAGTCAATGAATAACCCACAAATCTGGACTTTATCATCCAAGGCTGTTATTACATTTTCTTGAAACTTGTACAATGCAGTTTCAGTACTTCTGCCATTTGTGAAACCATGCTGACTTGAAGATAGCATTCTATTCATAGTTAAAAACGAAAGCAGTTGTTTTTTTATATTCAACACATGAATTTTGCTATAGCTTGATGAAAGACTTATTCCTCTGTAGTGTTCAGTGAAGTGGGGTCACCTTTTTTATATACTGGGTTTATAAGCTCTGACTTGAGTTCGTCTGGAAAAATCCCTCGTTCAACTGACAAATATATTAGATAAGCCAAGGGAAAACTCAGTTCGTGACTACATTTCTTAATAAGATCACTAGATATCCCATCATGCCCACATGAATACGTGTTTTTCAGACTATGAATCACCTCAAATTCAGGAATTGAGAGAAAAAATAGTGAATTCGAACAAAAAGGTATCATTTCTTTCGTAAATTCAAGATCGAGTCCAACTTTTCCAGGAGTGGGTGTGAAATGATCATTGAATTTCTCGACCATTTCTCTAGTGGATGATTCTGTTCCGTTCTCTTTCAAGGAAATTTCTGTTACTTGGTTGGGTTTCTTTTTTATTTGTTCAACCAACTGCCATGTGGTTTTCCTTCCATTAGTTGAGTTGGCTCTCCTCAGATCGATTTCTATTTTCTTGCAACTGTTGCCTGTATCTTTTTGTTAATTGCTGACTAATATCCTCTCTATGATGCGTCAACGTTAGCTAACTGAGAATATAATATAACCAAATCTTTCAGTTTGATAATTTTATCCGATACTATTATTTTCTTACAAATTGACCCCGATTTAATGCGTCAATATAGTTCAAAATAGTTCTGTAAAAAATATCGTATGCTGCATTGGGACATGTTTCAGTCGAAATCTTTAATCTTCAATCTTCATTTGACAAAAATGTTTTAAAGTTGGAGATATTACCTTCTGAAAAGTCTCTCTGGTATTTAAAAATATCAATCTTGTTCATGCCAGCATGACATTTACCGATCTGAGTTGTTATCTCTATGAACTGTGCGTAATGATCTGACAAACCTAAATTTATTACTGCTGTACAGTAGTCATCATCCTCAGAGGCGAGAAAATTATCAATGCATGTACTCAAGGCTGCCATCACCCTAGTAGGCTCGGTAATAGTTCTCGTCATATTAAAACATTCCAGAAGATCTAGTAACCTATTCAAATTGAGACTTTCACTATTAAAATTGATATTGAAGTCCCCACCAATAATAATATTGTTACCATCCTTACCTAATTTCAATAGGAGACCATTTAGCAACTCCAGAATTGAAGTAAAATTGGTTTCGGGTGGTCGGTATAGACATATTGAAATTCTTTTTTTTTTCAACCATATACCACAACATTCCAGAACATGTTCAACACAAAAGGCAGTCAAATCTAAAACATAGCTTTTTTGTAGCAACTCAAACTTTGAACATCTACATGGTAAGAGAAAAATGATATCTAGAACTGGACGCGAATTATAATTAAACGATCGAACGAACTGAATTGAAGTTCGATTGTATTTATGAAGTGTCCAGTCCGAAGATATAATTTTTCACCAGCCACTCCCAAAGTTGCAATTGTCAGATCTATCACAGTTAACCGTAGTAGTAGTAGTAATCTGCGTACATACTTAGGTAGATCGAAATAAATCCAATGATGAAAATATTGAGATAAAAGAAAAATGAGTTCGAAAGGTGTAATCGTTCGATCGTTTAAAATCAATGAATCACTCTTCAATTCGATCATTTTCGGAGATAACTGATACGTAACATTGACCTTCCGCTTTTTATGATGTTCTTTGGCCTTGTTTTCTACTCTTGAAAGCAGACAATTTTTTTACATCTTTAATATGAATTTACCGTTCAGTATTAATTTATTGATACTGGTAAAAAAGAAATGACTTGCAGCAAATCATTTTTACTTTTGGTGTGATTAAACAATACATTCTCAATATCAATATCATTACATTCGGGAGACGAGAAAAAATGCAGGATGTTCCTTCCAATCAATTCATTCCAGTTCTACAGAACTAGACAGATTGGGGAATCCTCTGATCGATCCTGATCGATATTTGGAGAGCGGTGAAAAACTACTTGGAGAAGTGTTATTTGAATAGGTATTTTACGTATTTTCATCAAATGGATGTGGAAGATATTGAAATAATTTATGAGAACCTAGCGTTTAATTCTCCATTTGGTATATTCGTGATTGATGAATAAATAAATATGTTTCGTTGATAGATTCAATCCATATCTGGTATAACAAATGTTGATATACATCAAATCTCATGAATTTTTTGAAGTTATTCTTCAGAAATGTTTTTTTACAGAAGCAACATATCTCATATATGTATAGCTCGATATGAAAAAATGACCTGCTATTTTTTTTCAGTTATTGTAGGTACTCGAGTAAAATTTCTGGCTTAACAAATGAACATTTCCATCAAATATCATCAATTTTTCGATGTTATTCTTCAGAAATATTTTTTTTAGAAACAAAATATCACATTTTTTTATAACTTGATATGGAAAAATAGCCTGTTTATTTTCTTAGTCATTATAGGTACTATTGAACATACAGGCCTTTTTTAAAAGCTTTTAAATAACTTGACTTGTATGTATTTTAACAAATCTTGCAAGTTTGATTTGACCCACTTCCCGGTATCCGATTGAGCTGAAATTTCGCATGCTGCTCCAGACAATGCACGTTAATTATAAACGTAACCTAATACTGCTGCCAGGATCGGCTCCATACGAGAGATTTTCTCAACGGTAAATAGCAGGGACACGAAATTTTGTATACGCATTTTTTATAATAGGCAGTTGGTAGGCCCAATATGAAATAGATGCCACATCCAGGGTTGGCTCCAATGAAAAAAAAATGTCTTCAGAAATAAAATTAAATCAAGCTTTCACCTTCAAATACCTACTTCCCGACTCTAAAAGAAGACAATAAATGGTGAAGTAGGTTGTAAGAACCCATATTCATTTCCATTGTGAAAGAACTTCAATCGGAACATTTTAGTATTTCAATGAATTGACTTAACATAGAGCCGATTGGCGAATTTGCGATTGGAAAAGCCTTACGAATCTATCCCACTAATCAACAAGTTTTTAATCATAACAAATTCGTGCTAGAACATTTTCATGCCCACGGTATAACCAACAATAAAATAATTGCACAAGATAGTCTGATAGATTGTAATAGAAATAAAATAATTATAAAAAAAAACTTTCGAAACAGGCTTTTATTAAGGTGCCCTAAAAAGATCAAAATAAAATTTCAAATCACATCAACCACATTCATTTATGACTTAACAGAATTGGAATCATAATAAAAGCTTGTCGAGATGCCTGGAAAAAATCTCTACATATTCAGTCAGATGAAATTTAAGGAAAATTTTGAATCATATCAACCCTATTTATTTATGACTTTACAGAATTGAAATTATAATAAAAGCTTGTCGCGATAATCTCAATTTGTAATTGAAGTTTTGTAATTAGGTAGGCACCTACTAATCTTGTGAGCAATTCATAATGTTTGTAATTGAATAAAAGTGCCGTGAATACTAAAATGTGGAACTTTAACCTTGAATAAATTTTTTATACACATAGGATTTATCGAGTTTAGAATTTATTGCAGTACCTAGTTGATATGTCAGAATGTTTCTGAATATGTAGAGATTTCTTGTAGGCATCGCGACAAGCTTGTATTATAATTACAATTCTGTAAAGTCATAAATGAATGTAGTTAATGTGATTCAAAATTTTATTTTGATCTTTTTCATCATTCTTCTATTCATCAAAAACTAGAATTGTCCCATTTCGATTTTTGGCCCTACTGCTTCCATTTCGAATGATATGAGAAATGGCAGAGAAAATTCCAGTACTACTTCATATTTGTTTTGATTCGATATGAACAAATGTGTAATGTGTCGTTTTGTTCTTAAGATTTCATCATCAACTTTATGTTTTCAAATACAGACCATTAGTTTTTTTCGTCCATTTTCGTGCTTCAATGATAAATTCAGCTAAGTATGACAATAAATCTATTCCCCAACGTCTCTCTTCATTAACTCCATATATCAGGAGAACATGTTATACCCCAAATGACAAACTGAGAAAAGTCAATGAAAGAATACTCCTTATCATCTACGTCTTTCGCCATATCTCGTTAAATGTTTAAATTGCCTTGCAAGTCCTCCTTATTGTATCTTTCAATTCAACAATATCATCAAAGATTGAGTTGAATACTTTGTATTCAATGGAACCCCATAGTGAAAAGTTCAGGAGAGTCAAGTCAGGTGAACGTTGTGGCCATTTAATATGCTATTGTTTTCTATTTATCGTAATGGCATAGTCGTATCAAGAAAATATCCCCAAATTGTTTTGCAATGTGGTGAATCTCGATCATGTTGGAAATACTGGTAGTTCCTCAGAATATTCAAAGGCAAATCTTCCAACGACTTAACTAGTGTTTTCGACTATAGTTACAAATATGATTTTCCTGTCAGAAATGTTTCAAAAAGTGGGGACCTATAATTTTTGTGTCTAGCACACTAAGCCCAACATCAACTACAAATATCCCTCAAAAATTTGGTGCTCTATGTAGGAAAGAATTTTTTTGTCGCCAGTGATAATGAATATTTTTTTCGAGCATTCGTTTTTTGTGAATCTACTTCCAGCACACTCTAAATTACAAATTTCATTACGCTAGCGATGTTGTCTGAGTAGCCATCTACAAATAGTTTTCTCCTATCATAGCCCGTTTAACGCAAATGGTGGATTTTTCAGACTTTGTGAGGTCTAAATTCATTTTTTCTCTTGTTTTCTCGTACTGACGAAGTCGATATAGCACTATGATGTGCAAACTCTCTCAATGATACTTATTATTCCCAATATTTTGGTATTCCACCAACTCTGAATCGAATGAATATCACATTATTATTACTGAGAATGTCTTCTGAACCTACTCAAATGTCACCTGTTTTAGTACAACTCTCTCGTCATTAAAAAAATTCAAAGTTTCCATCTTACAAATTCACACGAATCGAGTGACTGATTATTCACGTACTTGACAATTATTATACAAATCTTGTTAATTAATGGCTCACATTGAATAGATCTATTCGTTTTAATACTCTCATAAATTTTTTCAACAATATTCTTATCGGCCAGAAAACATCAGAAACAAACATTTATGTTCCATAAAAATTGGATTTCGGACATTATTCCATAATAATACAAAACCACTGGAATGCATCGGCGTTCACCTCTACTTGCAAATTTTCAAATGATATGTGGAGTTGATGACTCTTTGAGTTTCAGGATATTGATTTCAACTTTTTTGAGACTACACAAATATTCATGATGTTTTTTCGGAGACGAACATCAAGAAACATATGCAGTTGAATACATGTCTGAATTTGTTATTACAGTGGCTATAGAAATCGATGAAAAATATAAGAGGTGCGTACTTATAAAAATTAAGTTGGGAATGAAATTGATATAACGAATTGACGCATTGCAAATTAGTTCATCTCAGATTTTTCATATCATTCGAAATGAAGGCGATAGAGTCAAAAAACTAAATTCGACAATCACTAATATTTTATATATGAAAAGGGATTATGCTTGTTTTCCAAAATTGGAAACTTTTGTCCGATTCATCAGATCTTTTGGTTCTTACTGTTTCTGAGAAAGCAATAGTGATATCAGTTAAAGGGCGGGCTGGCCTAATATATCAAGTTTCTAATTGACAATTTGACGATTCTTTTGCTGGAGAAATTGCAAAATTGAATAATTTATATAAAAAAATATAAGGAATGGTCGTAGTGACTCCTTGGAAAGTGAATTAATTTGGTTGATCCTTTTGTGAAATATTTTGTTCAATCAAATGCTTCACCACCTGAAATACTTATTTGATACAAAAAACTCAAATTTATTATCGTTTTCATTGAAGTCAATTCCTTAGTTTGTCTGAGGTGAATTGACTTTCAAAACTCTCGAAACGATAACAAAAAATCTAAATTGTTGCCATAAAACAACCAAATAAACACAGTTACATAACGGTTATTATGAAAGATGAACTCGATGAGGTATAACGTTAATTGACAAAAGTGAGTGTAGGACTGGAAGTTGACGATGATGATTCTTCAGTACTGGTAACATTTAATGAGTGTTATTATTGGACCTCCGTTGGAGAAGTCTGAAATAATTGAATGCCACAAATATTATTGAAACTTTCAATCAAAATATCCTTATCCTTCTTCAAAGTGATGAATCTACTGATATGATAAAATAATTATCTCAGTGTGAGTGAAGGTAATAATTATTCCAATTAATAATACTGTTTCTGTACTTTCCAAAATGAAGGTTCATGCTGAAAAAGGAAAATTATATTTATTGGCCAAATAATTCATGTGTGATACAATCGAATTGATACCCAAATTCCTGATCCGTACAAATATTTCATGAAAGCGAACTTTCTATTGATAACGAAAAATGGCAATAAATATTTATACACATTTATACCATGTTTTCGGAAAAATAAATGCAGATGTTTACTGAATGTATTGAAAATTTCATAACTCAGTCTCTCGTTATGAATGAGGAAATGGAATACATAATAACAGTGAAATTTTTTTTGGTTTACCTGCGAAAATATCAACTATCTCATTCGAAAAAAGTTTTCCAGCAATAATTCTTCCATAATTAAATAGGGTGTGAAAGTCTTGCTGTACGTGAAATTATTCAAGAAAAGTAAGAGGACCGCATACATATATTCTAAAACAGAATGAATTATAAGTGCATCTCATGGCCTACGCCAAAACAAAAAATAATCTGTTATCAAATCAATTCATCACAAATATTCAATTCATTAGGATATGAATTGTAAATTTTTGGAAAAATGAAGTTTTTTGATACAGATACATACAGATAATGCCCTGATACTACATCGATACTATATCGATGGTAAAATTATAATCAAATAACCGTAGTAGTAAAAGTGTTAAAGATTACACAATCGTTTGATTTCATCATAAAACACACTTTTTGAAACTCATAATATCCAATGGGAGTCGATAGACAGATGATACAACTAACGAAATATTTTGTAAAAATGAATAATTTTTTATGGCTATTTCTTGTCAGTCGCTTGAAGAAAAATTGTTTCGAATTGATTTATATTCATTCCAAAAATCATCAAAGTAATTGTGAAGTTTACTTAACCCAAGTGTTAATTGATTGGAACATATGGTGATTTCAACATAATTCCGAATCAAATCAACGGTATATTTTGATTTTGAAATTTTTTTATCGAGCACTACTGTAGAACATTAATTGAAAAAATATTGTTTTACAATGAATGTTTGAATTTGTCAGGATGATTCTCAGATGATGTTGGACTGAATATGGTACATATTTCTCAGTTATACATTATAAATTTGTAGCTAATATTTTTTTTAATGTGAACATTTCTCAATAAACTCTTAACTTGGTGAAAAAGTGCTTCTAGTTCATTCTGAAAACTATTTCTCGAAAAATCCAACAATATTTATTCATTTCGTTCTCACCGTGAACAAGAGACTTGTAATAAATATTTTTTGTGATCTGATAATACATTTCACGATAGTGTAGAGCACATTCGCCTTTCAAGCGAAAGACCGGGGTTCGATTCCCCGTCGGGGCCACCGTGCTGGGTAATCGCACGTTAAAAGGTAAGGCCTCGTTAATCCATCGCTCGCACAAGTTTCGACTTCTGAGGGTTGACGTTCGTTGGCTGGTTAACGGAACGAACAATTTTAGAGCAACAACAATTAGGGAAGGTAATCCTTGAAACCACTGAGGGGCCAGTAAATACACACCCAGACATTTTGGGATGTGATCCCAGGGATTCCAATTCAAAATGTCCTGAAGTGCATGAACAGAATAGCAATCGTTGGACTTTTGTTATTAGCTGCAGTATCGAGAAGTCTGAACGAAAATCTCTAATGGATAAATATCCTGTTATGAAAAGTTGCAAATCTCCTTTAAAGCACCCATATGAAATTCGGAACTGAAAACAATTATAGGCGAGAACCCAAAGAGACGAGATATGTTTCTGGCAAGAATTCAGGATCAGTTAGGATATGCCATCTCAGAATTATCAGGTCCTTTGAATGAAGTATTCTGCTCCCCAACAGAAGAAACAAACCTGGCTCTTCTCAGATTGGTAGAACTCTTGACAGATTTGCATCACAGCTTGTCACATCATCGTCGGTTTATGATATTATACCTAGTGTAAAACCGGATATCAGGAGAATAATAAAGATTTTCCAATAGAACATCTGTTATTCGGGGAAAATTCGCAGTGGAAAAGTCCAAGGATATTCAAAAATCATCCATGGAGTTGAAAAATTAACTTGCCTTTCTCAAATTGTCAACCTTCTTCAAGCGGATATCAACAGTTCAAATGAAGTGGCAGAGACAAGAGGTTGAGGAGCAACAGAATCCGTTAATGGAGGTAAATTATGCTGGTAGACTATCACAATTTTGAACCAGTTGGTAAAATTCACTAACAACCATATGGTTCTTGGTTAGATTAAGGGTACATAATTGACTTTGACGGAAAAGCCAGTACAATATTTCCACAGTGAAATTCACTAAGGAAGATACACATAACTGTGAGTTAGTTATCCAAAACCTTATAAAAATGGGAGCAATATCTGCTCAATTGCATGATGAGAAAGGTCAAATTCTTTCCTCATATTATCTCAGACGAAAATCAAGTGAAGAATTTCGATTCATATTGAATTTGGAAAATTTCATTCAACTTATATCTCACAATACCTTTTTGACAAATATAGGACTGAATATTGCTCCATATATCTTTACCAAAATTATGAAACTGATATTGAAAAATATAAGAGAAGGCATTCTTTGCGAGTGTTACTTAGATGATCTCTTGATAATAAGTCAAACAATAGAAACTAGCATAGAAGATACCCAAAAAGTAACAAAGTTTCTGGAGAAATTAAAATTTCTCGTCAACTATGAAAAAAGTCAGTCCTAGTAGAACTTGCAAGTTTAAGGGATTTATTGTCAACACCAAAAATTTCACAATTTCTTTACCAGTGGGAAAAAAGTTACTATCTTTTAAAGTATCAATTATATTTTGAATAAAAAATTTTTTACCATTCGTACTTTGGCAAAATTGATGGGGAACATTGTGGCAGCATGACCTGCTATCACATATGGATGCTTGTGCACAAAAGAGTTGGAAAGAGAAAAATGTCTTCAGCTAAATTTATCAGGTAATTTAGACAAACACATGTTTTTGTCGGAAGAGGCTGAATCCGATTTGAAATGGTGGTTAAAAAACCCACCTTCATCCACAAATCAAATAAAAACGAATATTTGAAAATTAGAAATATTTTCTGACGCTCCAAAATCGGATTGGGGGCATACTACAATAAAGAGAAAGCACATGGCTTCTGCGACCACAAAGAACAGAAAAGACATATTAATTTCTTGGACCTCAGAGCGGAATTTAATAGCCTAAGTGTTTTACAAAAAATATTTCTGACTGTGAAATTCTGATACGAATCTATAATATTGCCGCGATACCATACATTAACAAAATGGGGGGAGTAAGACACAAAAACTTGATCGATATAACGATAAAGATATGGCAATATTATGAAAAACTTCGGTTATGGATATATGCATCCTATATTAATACAATAAATAATAGTACTGCTGATGCCGAATCTCGATGCACAGCTATTGACACGGAATATGAATTATCCGACTCATGATTTCAAAATATATATCAGCCCTGATCTATTCGCAACAGAGCTCAACACAAAAAGTAAATGTTTTGTATCTTGGAATACTGATCCATCTTCTTGGGCTGTTGACAGCTTCACAATCGTGTTCAAACCCTAACAGAAATAAAATTACAAAACTATAATATCCATGATAATGTTATAAATATCAAAATTGCTGATGGGATTAAAATCAGTGGCTCAAAAAAAATCACAGCCAATCCTCAACATTTCATTTGATTTGAAAGAGTCTGAAGTTTGCCTTGCCCAGAACCCCCCCAGACCTCAGAATGAGACTCAGTTGATAATCAGCTACACAAAACCGTTCCACGCCGCCACAGCCCAGTCTGAAAGTCGTTGGAGTAGAACAACATTAAAAATGTATGATATTGATACCGATAAATATGGGAGTCACAGCACCACGCACGCTGCAACTTCTGCAGCCTACAGGTCCGGAATGAACATTGCAGAAACCAGAAAAAAAGACAGGCTGGAGCGAGAAATCAAATACTTTTAATACTTTCTATAATAAACCACTGGCTTCATAGAACTGACATGTTAACAAAATACTGAGAATGAGTGAAAATTGAATGACTCCACAAATATTTCGCTGTAAATATTGTCTATTGTATTACTTTATATTGAAAAATAAATTATCACATTATATGAACACTACATAGTGTTGTTATTGATTATTATGTTAAATATTATGTATGAAAATAACTTGTTGAATTTTGTGAACAGGATAACTTTTGTATAAAGTATTACTACTGTTGGGAAAATGATTAAAATAAATTTGAGTTGCACATGTTGGTGATCCCAACCAATTGCAGATCGCATGTTGAGCTCTCTCAACAACTACTTGTATCAAATTGTAATAACTGAGGACAAAGCTGGTCATATAATATGGATTAAATTTCCTTAAGGTAAGTCATTTTGGTCTACTGCGCCGTAATGGAAGCAAAGACCATAAAAAAGGAGAGAAGAAGAAGAAGGTTTTTTTATTCCACTTCTCTACCTTTGGTAATTACTAAAACACGAGTAATCTCGATTATTAATATTGGTCGATGGTACATATTTCAAAGCATAAACTTATTTATCTCACTATCTTATTTAAACGATTTATCGAATCACTTCGAGTTTTGTAAAGTCGGTGAAACAGCGTGCAGCCTGCAATAAAATATTATTCATTGATATTAACAAAATTATGAAAATTGCCAAAGAGACACCAAGAAGGAAATAAGGCGATCCGAGATCGAAGGAATTTAAACAAATTAAGGATAAGATTATTCAGAGGTATTGGTCGCACACTCTGATACCGGATTCGGAATCATTCCATTCCACGAAATCCCTCAAATTCACAAGGTAGGTCTAATTAATTGAAATCACAATGGAAAAATTGTACAGTAAATTATTATAACATTATGGTAGTCGTTTCAATACCATTTATAATTAAAATTAAATAGTCGTTATACTACCATTATTCAAATACTCTGGTTAATGTTCATTTTGAATTCATCCAGAGTTATTTGGAAATAGAAGAAGCGGACATAACAAGAATGTAGCAAAACCTACAGAAGAACATCAAAACTTGGTCCAATTGAAAGATCCTCCGAACCTAGCTTGTGACGATTTTGGAATTTTGGGCACAAAATCCAAGATCTCTAACATTGCTGAAGACCCTTTTCATATTGAGATTGAATTCAGGTGACGTACATATTTACAGAGGGGGTCAACGGCAGAACAAAATGAAACTATTATGGATAAATATCCGCAATACTGAATTGAATGGAAAACATCCATTATTGATCCTGGAGTAACAAAATGTCTGGACAAAGAATCATTACGTCATGAAAAAAATTCATGGAAAAATTACAAGATCAGGCGAGGCATTCACTAGGAGCTCTTCGTTTTCAAATGAACAAATTATTACAAGAGATGGAGGATAATAAAAAGGAAATTTTAGCGGTTTTGGCAGATGCTTCTCAACTCATCTGTAATAGATAAATATCATGCAAGTACACATAGAAAGTACAGAATTATGCCACTGTTTGAACATTCGTCAAGAAAGTTGATAGAAAAATGTAAGATAGATGAAATTCTTTTGGGAAAGGTCTTCGTAAATTGATCAAAAATATTAGATAATGCTATGAGAACCACCCTTGGGTTAAAAGCTCCTAGAAAAAAATTGTGCCAACTTTAAGAAGTCTACAAATCAAGGTTAGTTCATAACTAAGAGGTACACTTTCCGGTTGAATTTAATTATTGAAGATAACAAGTGGAAGTTAAAACGCATTTTAACTTGACAACTAACAAAAGATTTCGAAATCTTTCAACTCTGAAACTATATCAAAAATTACTTAAGACATGCCTCAACTGGCTTTTATTAGACCTCTTTCTTATTTCAGTTTTATGATTGGACGGTGTTGGAAATGATTAGATAATTTTGGACCTACTGTATATTGATTCTTTTGCTTAGTGACAATATGTTGTTTATTCGTAAAAAAGATGTAATTAATGTCAGACTGAGTTTATTGAAATAAATTCGTTTTATCAAAATGAAAGTTTCTTTGAACTATTTATCAGCCAGTACAGTCTGCAAAAATAAACAACGTACAGAATACCTTTAAAATAAATTTAAAAAATAAATTCAAAATTTCACCTAACAAATATTGTGCTTAGATATCGGGTGGTAAAATAACAAATGAGCAAGTTAGGGTGGAGTTGAAAAACAGCTGTAGCTGACACTTCGCCCATTCGTCATAAGGTTATATTTAAATAATGTAAATACAAATTAGAAATCCTTTATCCCTTGTGATGAATAAAGTCGATTATTATTACATTATAATTATTATTATTAAGTACGGTTCTGCCCTGTTTTTCCGCGCATCATTAATTAAGCGAAAAAAGTTTTGTAAGATATGATGGAACCTTCGCTATATACAATACAACAAAAATTACTTGTTTGTGACTCTTGATAAGCATACCACCTCGTCCTGATAGTTATACGTTTTACTGCACTGAGTTTTTTTTATCTATGTTGAATTAAATCATGGTTTCACTCGTGTCATTAATATGAAAAACTGACGATTTTATAACTTACGTATTGGATGGCCTTTTGCAATTTTTTTTTCTGCAAACAAATAATATAATCCTGATCACTAACTAACTTTGTCAAAATCCTAAGTTGATCTTTGAGACACTCATTTTCATTTTTGATGAACTGTGTTTCTGAGGATTTCAAATCTTTATATATACATTCTCTGCATTGCCAGAATTCTTTCTCGACGTCAAAAAGTTTGCATGCTTTTTCAAAACATTGCGAATGCAAGTAGTTCGGACACTTGAAGCACTTAATAGCACTCGTTTTTATGAGACCCTCACATAATTTACAACTTGGCAAATTGTTATTTGGTTCTGTAACTCTTTTATCATTTTCCAGTGTTTTCTTACTTAATTTGCCCAAAAAATACATCATATCAGTGATGATGACATCATATTTTATTACTGCTATCAACATAAGTATTCCACGGAACAAAATTTTAATGTTCCTTATCAAATATTTCCCGTCTTATCAGTTATACTTTTGAATCTTCTAGGATAACCCACATAATGATTTATTATAGAATGTCAAGTCGATAGTAGGTACGAGAGTATCACGGAGTTTCGTGCATTGTAACCATAAAATTTGAGATATAGTGACTAAATGAGCTACTGGTGTTTCATCGCGATGAAAATTTTCTTTCCGGCTGTTTTCTAGATCAGTTATACTTTTCAGTTTTCTAGAAGAACCCACTTAATGATTTATTATAGAATATCAAATAGACAGTAGGTACGAGAATGTCACGAAGTTTCGTGCATTGTTATCATAAAATTTTACATAAAGTGACAAAGAGCTACGATGAGAATTTTCTTTCTAGCTGTTTTCAATTTTGATTTGAAT
Source organism: Leptinotarsa lineolata (assembly GCA_015342045.1). Classification (NCBI taxonomy): domain Eukaryota; kingdom Metazoa; phylum Arthropoda; class Insecta; order Coleoptera; family Chrysomelidae; genus Leptinotarsa; species Leptinotarsa lineolata. The sequence goes on along the minus strand of WOGR01002077.1, from coordinate 128 downwards.
CCTTTTTAAATCGCGAAAGGGAGTTCTCAGAACTTGTTATCGTTTAAACAATGCCTCGCGTGCATATGTGATGTGTTGCCCACCTTTGCACTTGGCTGCACCGCGCTGATGAGTCCAATAGAAACATA
>WOGR01002076.1:0-18234 GCA_015342045.1 Leptinotarsa lineolata | reverse complement strand
TGATTCTTGTGCATTGTGTTATTCATAGGGAAAACTTGGTAGCTAAAACATGTTGCCTGTTCTAAATGAATTACTACATTCAGTAGTAAAGTGTGTTTATGCTATTAAAGCTAATTCCAAATGTGAGCGTCTCTTCAAGCTATTTTGTGAAGAACAAAATGAATACCATTTGAGACTTTTACTTAATACTGAAATAAGATGGCTATCTAAAGATTTATGGTACTGTTTGATACTCTTTGAGATTTTTCAAGCGACAAACCCGAAATGAAGTATCTGTTAACAATCGATGGTGAAGCATTTGTGAGTTATTTAGCCGATATCTTTGAAAAACTGAATATATTGAATAAGTAACTCCAAAGAACATATGAAACTCTTGTCGATGCAAAAGCGAAGATATTTGGTTGCTTTGCCCATATTGGGCTATGTCAGAACAATATTAACAACAAAAACTTTGAACAGTTTCATTGGCTCCAAAAATGTGAAGTAACTGATATCGCTTTACTTATTATTGTCAATCATCTGAACATTCTATCAGCTGATTTAAAAGAAAGATTTTCTGATTTCAAATTGATTCTCCAATATGGATGACGCAGCCAATGCTAGTGAGTTTGTCTGATATATCAAATATGCAGTATCAAGGAGAACTCGCAAAATTGCGAAATGATGAATCAGTTGAAACTTCATTCAATATGAAAAAGGCGATGGCATGCCTTTGTGAGAAAATAGAAATCAAATACCCAAATTCCACCAGATGTGCAAGAGGACTATTGTTACCGTTTCTATCTTTATATTTAGCTGAATGTCGATTTAGTTACTGATAAAAAAAGTAATCGGCTGGATATAACATAACGTGGAGGCTTGAGACTGAACCTAACCAAATTGGAACCTAATATAAAATATCTGTGCGGCAAGCGTCAAGCGCGAGAATCTTACTAAATCAAAATAATAAATTAATACAGAAAAATATTTATCGAAAGTGATTTCTTCCTAAAACCTATCATTTAAGTTTCTTAAGTGAACAATTTAAATTTTTCAATATTAAAAGTTATGTATGTTTACATAGAGGGGCATAAGAATTTTAGAAAAGCTAATGTGGGGCATGGCACAAAAAATGTTGGAAGAAACTGGTCTAGACTCTTGTTTCCCTAGCATCATCAGAAGATGACTTAGTTATCGCTGTTGGTCCGAAATTCTACTTAGTATTACTTTGAATTCATATAATATGATGTTTCTGATAACTCGAAGAACAGTATTAACCAAACTTAAAATATTGAATTCATTTCATGGGATACATAAACAACCAACCATTTGTAACTGTATGTTTCAGGACTACTGAAAAGTAAAATTGAACTCCATAAATTATCTCCCCATTTTCAATGATCTCGAGAAACCTATTCAGTAAAGATGTTTAGGAAATCTCAAGATTATTATTCCAAAACGAAGCTCCCCTTTTTACTGATACAATCGTTGAAGGTGATGTTAATGATTCTTCAATAATTGACAATTTTGCGAATTGCTCACTATCTCAACTGCACCTCTAGGAAATTGAGAATATTCCAAATAGAGCTATCTAAGTAACTATTCTGAAGAACGAGTTTGTAATGGTAGATTACATGTTTCATTGTGAACTTTGTAGGTTATTCCTTATAATATGGATACAGGGTGATCAAAATGCTAACCTGGCTAACGAAAACTGTATTTTTGTTCTAGTGTGGAAAATCTTTTTCCATGATTATTGAAAAAAGCATCAATTATGTGACCGATTTTTTTGGGTAAGTGGCAATCGAGTCATAGTTGACACAATTCATAACTCCTACCTTCGAAGCCATTCACAGGTGGGCAAATTCATAACACGTGTCGTGTTTCAATTGTTTTCAATTGCAAGCACCTGATTCAGAATATGTTTTCAAACGTCAAACTTATTCATTTTGAAATATATACTTTCCTACGGAAACATGGAATGTGCACTACCAGAAATTTGAAGTGTGGCGAAAAAATTGATATTTTTCGAAAGGTCATCACATAAAAACAAAAGAAAATAATTTGAAACTCAAATATTGACGATATTGACGTGGTTGGTAGAGTAAACTGGAGTAACCGGTTTCAACTCCTACTGGCAGCAGACATTTTAATTTTTTTTTCGACCACCAATTTTCAATTTATTCGAAATTGAATGAAATAACAGGAATAGAAAGTATTTTCGAATGATATTTTAGGTTGCTCGGGATATCCCGAGCAACCTAAATCTTATTTTGAAATTCTACTGATCAAAATTTTAGAAAAAGTATAGTATTCTACTTGCGAGAAATGACTATTACTCGATCATTGAGTTTTATATTATGATGAATTATGAAATTGCTGAGAAGAAATCTTGGCGAGATTTTTTTAGAATTCAGACAGGTTATACCAAATGAAATCAAAACAAAAAAGTTAATTCACATTTGAGTATTGGATTATTACAATTTCAATATAATATTTATATTTGAAGCAAGATTCCTATGGCTGGGATTAAATCGAATAAGCATATGAGTAGATTCAACTCATCCCTAACTTAAAGTCGTAATGTTATGGATGAATTGAGTGTTTTATCTTGTAATACTATCCAGATCGATGCTGAAAGGGCAATAAAATAAGTGTCTCATTCCGAAACATCGATGTCCGCCATTGAGAATGAGAGGGTTCCATGTAAGTGAAATTTTATTCTCTATATTGTATAGCACTCCTGTGAATGATATCTGTTTCAATTCCATTACGAATGTTTCGGAAAAAAACTGGCTAGGAAAAATTTTTTTCTGTTCGTGAAAAACTAGTTGTTTCGTAATTAATGTATACTTGTGTAATTCAGTGTTTATGTGAGAGTAGTTATTTCGAAAAGGATGTTTCTTCCAGTTTGTATCTGAAAATAACTTCTATGCGTGATATACACTCTTTGTAAATCTACACTTCCTGGAAGTTTGAATACGTTATAATGGATTTTCATCAAGAATCGTTCAGTTCTATTGTATCAATGAAACAGTGTTTCGTTTACAAAATATCTCACATATTTTTTATTATACGTTCACGAATCATAATAATTTTGGGCAATCTAAAAATTTGTTTAATTTCGACTCATATTTCATCACACTTACAAAGTTGATTTTTCCAAATATCGATCTAAAACTCATAATTTTAATGAATTCCAACTGCGAACTTGAAGTTCTGTTAAATTCCAACTTTTTTCGATTTCGTTTTCATTGCCTACCAGTTGCCCAAACAAACAACCCTCAGGAGTCATCAGGAGTTCATCCTCAAAAGAAAGCGACTCCCTTTTTTTACTAAATAGTGATCTCAAGTATAGCCGAGAATATTTCAATGTGAAATTTAAAGTTAATTTGGAAATAGCTGACAGTGTTCCTTGCTGAATGTTATATGTAGTCCAGATTTGAAATCGGAGAATAAATGAATGAAGTATTCAAATTCATTAGGAGTGTCGAAAAATGTGAAAACGAATAAACAAATAATATGAAACGTGAAAATATAAGGCACTCATTTGTGAAAGAAACAAATTATTGTGACTTGAAATGGATGTCAATTAATAACAAATATTGAAGTTAAATGTGAATATAAAGAGATATTTATAGTAAAAGAAATGGAGAAAATAATTCCAAACGGAGTTGCGGGTGTTAGTATCCATAATTGTTTTCTAGAGATGACTGGCACATTCCTGAAGCTTGGGAACACATTTGTAATGCCTCTCACTCTCTGCCTTTGGATCATACGGTTTTCCGATTTAATAAACTAGAACCTGTTTTTCTGCTTTTTAAAATATTTCCACACTTCTCGAATTTGCACGCTGTTCTGGTTGAAAGCGTCATTACTCAATATATATGCAGCTTCTTTGATCTAGTGGTTCATCTTGTAGATAATTTGAAACTCCTTGATGGTCAACAACCTCTTGGTTTTGGCAATTTAAGGTTTGTTGTCTCCACATGGTGTCGAGTTAGAAATGACGATGCCTTATCCCCTTACGAAGACACCATGAACAAAAGATTCAGTGATAAACGAGTTTCAACCGCCGAATGAGGTTGGTCCTCTGTCTTTCTTTGAAGATTTCAATGCGGGTTGATAGTTGTTTTTTGGTCTCTGGTTTAGAACTTGAAGTCGTTCACGATTGGTGGTTTAATATTCTTCAGAATGTACGAAAGATAAGCCCAGATCTGTATTTATATCCAATTCTGCTTATTCTCTTTGGCATTCATTTGTCGTGAGAATAGCTTATATTCTGTGTGGGATTCTTGATGTATTTTGGATTATGCCTGTTATACCAGTTATTTGGAGTATACCTTCTCAATGTGGCTCAGTTCTATAATGTTGAATAAAAATCTTCAGATTGAGATACTTCCTTAATTCATTGGTTAGCTCTATTTGAATAAATAACTGCAAATAGAACAGATTCGTAATTCTGGCATGTAAGAAATATTTCATTATTGATTCTGTTCATTTTATCGTCTAGAAATCCCAGTTTACTCTGAGATTTCTTGTCTATTGTAAATTTCATAAAAGGTCCCACGTTGTTGAGGTGTTACAGGAAGGAGTCTAGAGTCCTTGGTTGCATACTATAGAAGTATTGTCAGGCACGGAATGTCTTGAGTGATTCTCCAATTGCCACCTCTTCGAATCATACAATTTTGCGTCAGAATAGTAATAGTTTTTAACATCACTTCTTGAATTCAAAGATTTGTTAACAGTACTTGTAAACCAAAACTTCATCCTTTCATGTAAGGATGCTGCTAAGAAAAAAATGTGTTTTTACTATTACATTTCTGCTCCAGGTATTCGTGCCAATCTTATTTCATCCCTCCTCACAAAATTCCATATTATTCCTCCCCATCTTCAGGAAGTACCTCGTAACATCCGTAACTCCACCACCTATTCACTTCAGTTCTGGCAAATATGTGCACGGTTTCACCTCACTTCCATCAGTCTTCGATGTTGAGTCGATGCCGCGTTTCGGGCTATCGGAATCGGTGGTAATGTTTTTGCAAAATTAATGCAACCGCAAATCTAAGAATGTGTGCTGACCATAATGATTTCGATTATTTGGTGTTTGCTTCTAGTTGAAGTTAGTGACAGTAAGTTTATCAGCATAGGTACCCACATTAAAAGTAATGTTACAGTTAGGACTCCTTAAAATATAGAAAAAATGATATGAAATATTCAAGGACTTTCCGAAACACAATGTTACCTCGTCATCCTTCCCAGTTTTGTTTCCTTTCAGATATTTGATGTCTTTCATCGACTTAGTTTCATTCAAGAGGAAAAAATCATCATTGTTTAGTTATTTAGTTTCCTGCAAAACTTAAAGTTTTGGAGGTATGAAGAGGGAGCCTCAAGATTTTCTTTGTTCAGTACCATTTCTCAGATTATGATTGGATGAAAAATCCTTTTGCACATTCTTAATCTAAATAACCTCTTCGGAAAATTCACTCATCATCAGTACTTGTCGAGGTGTAGTATTTGAGCTGTCTGGTGTACTGATTGATTCAATATCAATAATTTGCCTTATTTGTCCAATATTTTTTTATTTTTTTTTAATTCATTTCATAAACGGGCAACTCCCACTTTACAAAATATGGGCGATATACAAAATGAGAAATAATATACTAATATATATTTCACAAGGTATCACAAAGTAGCCACTCCATCAAGAGATTTTTTGAAAGTACATAAGCTCGCACCAGTTATATATACTTACACCATTTGAATTAATTAGATTACTCAGTATCAAAAAACGTAATATGCTGCTATTGTAGCAATAATTAGTATGTTTATAGGGAATTCTGAAAAGTTCACAATTTCGTGTTGGTATTTTATGGAATCTAAAACTGATTTGTGCCAACAATTCTAAACATAATGTTATGACGCCATTAATTTATACCTATAATAAAATTAAATCAGATCGATTTCGACTAGTTTCCAAGGTATCAATCGAAATATTCTCTAAGATCTGGGAATAATTGTATGAACCCTGGTGTAAGCCCATTTTATAGGCAATACATCTCAAAAACCTGTTTTGTACCCGCTCAGGATAAAGAATATCAATTTGGTAATGAAGACTCCAGACACGAGAGGCATATTGGAGACAAGAATATATCAGTGACATATATAATATTTTTGTTGGAAGAATTGACAATTTCTGTGTATTTCTAAGAACAAAACTTACAGCTGAACTTATATGCTGATCAAATGTAACAAAATTCCACCTAAATACATTATCATAAGAACGAATACGTATTGAAAGCTATATATATACTACATCCTACACACATATAGAGAAAATTTGGCTCGCTTTTGAATATAATTATCTAAGGCGCAACTTATACGGTCAATATTATTGAAGCAATATTGATTTATATTAATATATTGAACGTGTAAGCAGTATATCGAAACGATGATATTGGTGGCAATATCATTGAAGAAACTTAAAAAAAAGTCGATTTTTATCGAAGATCCATCTATATATCAAGGCGACATCAACATTATTGAAACGTTTGTCATTCCCGAAACGAGACACAGCTCACTTAATAGTTCTTAAACTTTGAAATTGATCAATATTATTGATTCGTGTGAGGTGTTTTTTACGATATATTACGTCAATAATATGAATTCAATAATATTAACCGTGTATGGGCCGCCGTAAAATATAAGGTATCCTTGGATTGAATATTTTTTTAAATCATGCTTGAAAGTTTTGAGATTTGTTTCTGATTAACTATTTTAAGTCGAATAAGTATGTCCCGCTATATAATGATAATAATGATGATAATAATAATAATAATAACGGAGCAGGGAGGCCACCAACACCTGAGGCCTTTGGTGAGTTGCGCCACCACTAACCCGAGCAACTAGTGCAAAACCGGACCGGCAGCCCAGGCGCACCCGGGAGGGAGAACACTATTCTCTCTCCGGTGCCGGCCGTGGGTCTTCAGGGCTAACCACCCGGTAGACCCAAAACTTGGTTTCTGACAATCGAGGAAGGAGCCCCCACAATCGACCCGCTCTCAGGGGTTAGAGGCAAGGTGGTGGGGCCCATAACGATGATTTGCATACCGATGACAACCTTGGCAATGACAACGGACGCTTCGAGTGGAAGCATGAGCTAAGAGATAGCCTGAGGCATTGTTACGAGAGTGGTGAGCCCGCGCGAAGGGGGTAGATGGCGAGAATGCCTGCTCTGTGGAATATGAAGGAGATTTTTTTATGTGTACCACAACTTCATCATTTTTATTTATTTGCCCCCTACTATATAGTAAATCGCATTCATTTCTATTAATGAGATCGCAGTTCTGCATTTGAAATGTTTCGGATAGTACTAAAAGATCAAAATTGAAATTGGCCACATCCAGACAGATACAAAATTCATCAAAATTTTTCATGAGACTCCTAATATTCTGATGAAATATTCTAAATTCTAGATTTTCACTTTCCTTCAGGAAAGTATCATCTACTTCATTGACATCCATTAGAACTTGGGTTTTTATCGGTTCAAAATTGACATCGCGAATGAATTGATCCATTTTTCGAAGAAAGAAGCTTAAGAAAATAAAAGGAAGAAGAAACGTGCTTTATTACAATTTTCAAGTTGGTGCGTTTTTCTTGAAGAAAAAGAAAGGAAAAAAGAAAGAAAAACGCTTTGTCACTCACTTCCTTTTCTTTGATCTTATTTTTATCGTCTCAATGTTTTGATTTGTTATTTTATCAGATGATTTCTTGCTTATTTTCGATGATCTACTCATTGTGGGGGAAAAGAGGGGTTTTAATGCTTTCTGGAGAAAATTATTGGTCTCTTTAGACAGTGTTTTAGCGAGAAATAGTTTTGTAGGAGTAGAACGAATTCGTCCTGTATATTTGAAAATGCCTTTTCAATATTGCAAGTTTTTTCTGCTGTTCCGTTAGATCGTAGTTATTGATACTTTAGTTCCTTTTAGTTTTTTTGCAGTTATTTGGTATGTATTTTTTCTCAGAAAGAATCAAATTTTTTGATGAATCAGAAAGTTTGTTGTATTTGAAATATACATTCAGAACGATTTTTGATGATTTTAATTCGGGGTTATATATGGCAACATGCTAGTTCATTTGTAGTACGACAAAACCCCGTTCAACCGAGGCGCCGAATTGAAATTATCAACAACCAATTTTATTCATGCATCACTGAAATTCAACAAACAAAATAATTCAATTCATTTCAAATGAATAATAATGAAAAGTAAAACGGCGTGGCATGCCGTTTCACTTTCTGTTAATATTTTGTAAAAATTAATTTTTTTGATTATTGCATTTAGGTGATACATGAATTGAATTCATTGTTGATAATTTTCATTCGGCGCTGCGGTCGCACGGAATACTGTATAACTATCACTAGACTAACATGTTGCCAGATTTAAATATTCAGCTTTTGCAAGAATCCGCTCGACACTAGCGCCTAATTAAAATTATCAACCATCGTTATAATTCATGTAACTATGATTATTAACGGACACTTTTATTCCTGTTTCACAGAAATTATAGTAAATTATTCGAAAGTTACAAAAAAGATATAAATGACAAAAATTTACTTTCAAAAATTCCAAATAATGAATCTTTATTATAACTGTTGACAACTTTTCATCAAACAAATCGAATCATGTAACAATTAAAATCAAGTGTAATTTAAAACAGAACAAATTTCGCGAATGATCGTTTCAATATGTCCAATAAATACACGAACCAATTAAATTCAAACAAATAAATTGTTAGGTGAATAAATTGAAAAATGAATATTTCTGACAATAAAAAGTAAAAAGGCGTTCCATATATATCAGTGTCGCCTACAGTTCGTATGATTTGAATGTTCATTTTGACGTGGGCGATTTATGAAAATCTCAAACATTAATTTCAAATATTAATTTCGGATATTTCATCCTTCCATAAGGAAGGATGAAATATTTGATTTGAATTCGAAATGTTAAATTAGTGACGCCCAGTATGACGATAACAACCAAAACGTAGAAAATAGAGATTTACCATCGGAAAAGTAACTTCATAAATTATCGATTTTCCATAGGAATATTGTCAATTTTTCAACTGAAAAGTGTCAAAGAAGGTAAAGTAAGATGTGATCGTAATGTGGTGAATGAATACTTGTGTTTGTCTATAGTTCGCATTATGCATAGAGAAGGCTGAAAACAAAGGTTTTGGCTTTTCAGTTTCAGTCTATCTCCATACAAAAAATTTTCCCTGCGAAAGAAGAAAGCAATTGATTTTTCAAAATCAACTCATCACAAAGATGTGTAAATAATGCAAGGAGTAACTTTCAGAAACGAATTGGAAGGAAAAGCCCTTTCCAAACAACTACTGTCACATGAACATTGAATTACACGAAAGAAAAATAATTTCGGAACATCTACGATTGTATAAACATTGAAGCATACAAAAACACTCTTTTCTTTTCAGTTTGTACTTCAGGCACTCGTTATGGATTGAATCAGATATCCCTCACAGGATCATTCATATATACACAATATAGTATATGAAAGAGGTGAAACTCCACTCACATGCAACAATGTTATACCCATGTGGGAAAAATTAAGGTCATTGCATTCACAACAAAATAAAAAGACCAACCCTTAAATAACACTCTCACTGTTCATAAGTATCTCTGCCGAAGCCCAGCGCAGTGTTCGTATACAATAATAATTGAAAAAGTTGACTACATGAAGCATTTGGGTGTACACTGGGTGATTCTCTAAGGTGGCTCACCCCTTTAACTTTCAAATTATTGGAGTTGAAAAACTAAATTTTGAGGTCGTGTATTATAGTTTAATTTACATTTTCAAACTCATTTACTTGCTTTGCCGTACTTTCGATTTGACCGGAAATTATCCCAACTTTCGATTTTTGAATGGGACATTTTCACTTATTTTGATCGAGAATGACATTCTTAACCTAACATCATTTCACTTGTCAATATTTAACAGATAAAATCATTTTTGATTCAATTTTAATTTTTTGATATAGAATACCATGGATCGTGTAAATCGCTCCTTTCTCGATCAAGTAACATGGGAAAACTACAATTATGAGGCTTATGGCTTCACAGTCGTTTTAAGAATTATTTCACAGTCGCGAATATGAATTTCTTCAGTTAATTTGATTTTTTCAAATGGAAAGGGGGTGGTTCGTCGGCTTTTTCTGAAGGATCATTTTCGTACGAATGATTTGATGCCACACACTTTTACTTTATTTTCTCTATTTTTCTGAGTAATCACAAGAAAGTCGCAAATCGGTCCATTGAGGTTATACATTTTCAAAATGGCCTTCTCCTTGATCATGGCAAAGTTCAACTTCTCCAATTGTTGCACGCATCACATTGATTAGATGTTCCTCAGTGATGTTCTGGAATGCCATCCTTACTTCATGCTATAGTTCTTCACGAGTAGCTGATAATGTATTATAAACCTGAATTTCGATTGTTCCCCAGAGAAAAAATCAAGGGTAGTAAGATCTGGTGATCTAGATATCCAGAATATGAAAAAGAAATAATGCATTTATGTAAAAATATGACAACTCAAGAATGTACTTCGCAGACCACTGCACAGGTCCATAAGTGCCAATCCACTTTTCTGGAAAGGTGTCATTCAGATGTTCTCTTACGAATTGTGAGGTAGCGCTTTATCTTATTCAAAATACATATTAACTTAGTTAGCCAATGAAATCAATAATTTTATATCTAAGGAATTGTAGATATCTTTCCGCAGTCAGTTGTCGGTCGAAAATTATTGGCCCCAAAAGTTTTCCTCCAGCATTTGAAACCAAATCGCTCTTGAAAATTTTCTTCTTGCATGAGATGTAAATTTGTTTGAGACCAGTACCTTTTATTATTCCTATTGAAGATACCCAAGTCGGTGAATCGGGTTTTATCTGAATAAATAATTTTGAATGGAGAACGTACATCTTTGTATTTAGTCAAAAACCAGTTGCAATAAGTCAATCTTCGGTTGTGATCGTTATGTAACATGTTGGTGTTGTTTGTACTTGAACGATCTATAATTATGTTTGTGAAGAATTCTCCAAACGAACGATAAATTATATCACACTCAGAAACAATTTGGTGAATTGACGCCGTACAATTCATTACAACATAGGCCAACACCTCTACTTCTTTTCTTCACTGACGATGAAGTTTTTGGCATTTTCTTCTGGTTCATTTCGCATTTTTCTTTTCAGTTTTGGAAAAAAAATGCCGAGTGGGATGGCGACGATTAGGGAACCTCTGAGCATGAATTCGAGCTGCATCATTTTGTTTTATTTTTGTATAATTTGCCATTTCTAGTTATGAACTTCACAACGAATTGATTTTTGATTCATTAACCTATTCGTTTTGGCAGTCCTAGCAACAGCTTCAATTGTCTGTCACGGATAACTAGAATAACAGGATTTTTGTGCATAAGTATACCGAATATGTATTATTTGTTATTAGGTATGATCTTTCCTTGTAATTATTGAGAAAAAAAAGAGGAAATAAAGTGAAAGTGTATGGCATCAAATTATTTGTAAGAAAATGATCTTTTTCAAAAAGCCGACGAGCCACCCCCTTTCCATTAGAAGAAATCACGTTAACTGGAAAAATTCATATTTGCGACTGTGAAATAATTCTTCAAACGACTGTGAAGTTATAAACCTCTTAGTCGTAGTTTTCCTATATTACTTGATCAAGAATGAAGCAATTTACACGATCCATGTCATTCTAGATCAAAAAATAAAAATTGGAATGAAAATGATTTTATTAGTAAAATATTGACAAGTGAAAAATTGTTGGTTTCAAAATGTCATTCTCGATCGAAGTAAGTGAAAATATATAAGATGTCCTATTTAAAAATGAAAAGTTGGGGTCATTTCCAGTCAAACTGAAAGTACGGTAAAACAAGTAGATATGTCAAAAAATGTAGATTGAACTCAAATTTCGTTCTTCTATTTCCAATGATAAAAAAGTTATAGGGCGTGCCACCTTAGAGAATCACACGGTATGTGGACCAACACCTGCGATGGGAACAGCACATTGACAACATAGTTAAAAGACTAAGGCCGATCGCATACTTACAAGACAATTGTTCGCAACATGTCTGCGACATGTCGCAGACATGTTGCATACAGAATATGTCGACTGCCAAGGTAATGCCGCTTAGGGCTGATTTACATATGAACATAATCTATCTTCTAATATTATCGCCTCATTTGTGTCGCGCTGACATTGAGGGTGAAAATTTGGTAAAATTTGTTGTGTGTTAGTATTATTATGTGGTAACCCGCCCATTTCAAATGTTGGTTCTGACATTTTTCCATCTTTTTTTCTTATAAAATTGTGTAACACACAAATTGCCTTAACAATTTTATCAACTTTGTGTGGTGAGCATAGAATAGGTCTCTCTAGAATTTTAAATTTTGACACCCTTATGCCAAACGCACATTCTACACTTCGACGAGCTCGTGATTATCTATAGTTGAAGATTCTTTTTGGGTTTGTTAAATTCCCTGATGGATAGAGCTTTAATAAATTTTTAGAAAGAGGGAAGGCAGCATTTCCGACAAAATAATAGGGAAAAACCGGCTCGTGTGATTCTTTGGAAAAAGGCTGCAGTGGTGGAAAATTGAGTGTGTTTGCCTGAGAATTTCGTCCAAAACTTTAATTTTTGAAAACTGCCCCATCACCATTTCTAGCGTAGTCGCCAACGTCGATGGCAGTAAAATTGCTATCTGCATCCGCTATAGCCACTAATTACAATGAAAAATAACTTTTATGATTATAAAAAACGGATCCCGTCTTGGTTGGACAATGTTTTCTGATATGTCCACCATCAATACTACCTATACAATTTGGTAAATTCCAAAGTTCTTCAAAGCGTTCGGCTTTTTCAATCCATTGCAATTCACTTGGAATAGGCATGAATTCCATTTGCGAACCTGACTAAATATTGTCACAAACTTCTTCAACTATTCGTCCAAATGTAGAGTCTCCTCTCATGAATTGAAAAGATAACTGCTTGAAACTCATTCCGGTTGCCAAGTATCTGAAACATAATTTTATTTTCAGGAGCTGCATGTGAGAAAATATGGAAAAATTTATATAAGGCAAAAACCACCATCTGGATCATCAGCACAAGCAAAGAAAAAATATTATTCAGCAGACCATTCGGACTTCCTCGTTCCGTTCACTAGATCCAGGCAACAAATGAATGGCATTCCATCTCCCAAAAATATAAATGGAGAAACATATATTTCGACTCAAGAAGAATCTATAGAAATTGAGTCTGCTGAAGTACATGACGAAAATGATCTAAATAAGGATGCATTCGAAGAATCCTCTACAAATGAACCTTTAGTCACTGAAAGCGCATCAATTCGCAATAAGAGTTCTACAAAGAAGCGCAAAGAAGTGGACCCACTAGAGAAATGTGCCATTGATTATTTCACATCGAAAAGCCGAGGTCAATTGGAAAAAACTGAAGATGCTGACTTGCTATTTCTCAAGAGTCTTCTGCCCGATTTACAGCGCATGACAGACGCTCAAAAACACGAATTTAAACATAAAACAATGCAAGTTATTGGTGAAATCCTTTACAAACCACCATCAAATAATTTTACCCCACTTTTAACACATTCCCACATTTCCTTTCGCCCACTATCGGTATTTTCAAACAGTTCTCAAGCACAAACTACGCACTTTTCAAGCCAAATAAGCACACCTATGACATCTCCAAATACTATTATCGATTATGAATTTTTAAATTCGCAATATACAATAAATACACAATAAAAATGAACTTGAATACGTTACTTACCTCATTGTAATAATTAGTTTTTCCTTTGGTGTAATGGATTCCTGAAATTTTGTATCTGATCTCTTGAAAGAAGGTCCAATTCTGTCCAAAAGTACTGAAAATGTCTCTCGTGACATTCTATAAAATGACTGAAATTTAACTAGATCTTCCATCATTTCTTCACCAGTTCAACTTATAAATATACTGCGATGAAGATTAGCTTTACTATACGGATAGACCCAATATTTTCGAGTATTTCTCTTCTTTCGCCTTCGCAATATGAGAACCGATAATATTGCCATATCCTCTTCCGACGTCATAACGTATACTGATGTGCGAACAACGGAGTTTTGTTTCCTACATTGGTGCTCAACAGTGTTGAAGCGACGTGTAGCAGACATGTTGCGAACAAATGTCTTGTAAGTATGCGATCGGCCTAAATAAGTTATTTTATAAATTCATCCAAATCAGAAATCTGAATAATAAAAAGCTTTCACTTATGATTTACAATTTACTCGTTGAATCTTTATTGAGGTACTGTATCATATTTGGGGTCGTCTCAGTAACGTTATTACACATTCTAGAGGTCATGCAGAATACTATATTGAGAATATTTTTTTAAAAAATGAAAGGTTTTCAACTGAAGACGTTCATAAAGAAATTGGCTCATTTGATGTAGGAAATCTCTATACATATCAATGCTTAATATTGATGCAAAGTACCTCCATCTCTCAGATGTCATACTCACAACATACGTACTAAATCTGAGCGGAAAACAAATATTTTCCTCTGTAGACTAACACATACAGAAATTTAAAACATACTTAGTCCCTACAGAAATCAGTGTCATTTCTAATCAACGTAAAATGAAATCAAAACTAAAAGAATATGTGGACCAAAATTATTACAAACTAAAAACCGTATACGAACTTGTATAATAATAGGAAATACAATATACAATATATAACCAAATTCTCTCTACCTCACAACTAATTCCACTTTGTTCTTTTTTCCTTTCTTTCAGTCACGACTCAGTCGGTAAATATTCAATGCAATCCAGGTTGATTACTACACCACAAGCACTGCTTAGGTATCTCAGCCTGGACTCACAATTTCTACTTTTCGTTAGTTTTTTGTTTTTCTTTCTTTTTTTTTCTAGTTTTCTCGAGTTATCTAGTTTTGATTTTGAATCATTTTTGAATTCATATTGTAGATTATGCTCACCTGGATAAAATTTGCTTTACTTACTTCACATCGAATTTTCGGAATGAGATACTTGCCTTATTGCCTCTCTATCACCAATCTGAATAACATCACATTCATAAAACTACGACTTCATGTCATGAATGAAATGAATCTAAGCATGGCACGATGACAGTACGTATGACATTCATTCCCACTTTTTGTTTGTATGACGCTGAAGGAGTAGAAAGCCAAAACTTTTCATCCCAAAAAATGTATCTCTTCCAAAGCTATACCCCTTTCAATATAAACGAGGCTGAAAAGTTGCAATTTTCGACCCTTCGGAGGGCTGTGTAACTCTGTAACTGTAAGTCAACGGCGGAGCACAAAGTTTTGATTTCGGATTCATGACAAAAATACGTGAGTCTAATCAATCTGTTTATCAAACGACTTCCTTTGTTTCACAAATCATATAGATTTTCGATTAAAAGTCCACTCACCTCTGCGAATTAATTTTATTCGTCTGTTGGGATCGTAGATCTCATCGTCGACCGATATCACGACGTAGTCCCCGGAGTCTAACAGCTTTCGTCTCTGGAGACATTTTATGAAATCTATTAAAGCTATGTGCTCTCCGACGAACACGTACACTGCAATAAAAAACGGTGTTGTTCAGTATGAAGCTCAGAAAATGTATTCAGATGATTTAGCATGGAGGGATGGAATTAATATCAATGAACTTAAACGACTGAGGGCTTTGTATTGAAGAATGGGACGGCGAGATGAAAGTTTTTCAGTTATGAAAACATAAAATAATATGAAGAATATCTTTATAGAACAAGCTTATTGAAGCGCAGTAATGCAATGTAATGAAATAAATGAAAGTTTTGTTCAAACTGACAATCTAATTTTTGTAAATATGTCATCTTACCAACAGGTAATATTATTGATTTCAATAATTAATACTGAACTTGTGTTTACTCTATAGTTTTGATAAAAGCTTGTTGCCCTTTATGTTCATATAAGTAGGTACTAATTAATTTTACTAAACCCAAAAAAGTATGAAATATTTATTTTACAGTAATAAAAATAATGATAGTGATAATGATAATAAATACAGAAAACATGATTTTTAGACCCAATGATCATATATCCCACAGTGTGGGGAGTAGTCGTTGGTTGATAAAGCTGGCGCGCCTTTCGGATGTATCGGGAATTCGAGAGATAGGGCCTGACGAACAGCAACTCAATTGAAAAAATTAATAATGATACTCACTCGGTACTCTTACGGTATCTACGAGACACCGGTGTTTCCCTACGCTCTGGGGGATATTTAATCCGTTCTCCACCCTCAGGCTCATGCAAGTTCATAAACCTGATGTAGTTCTTCTCGCCCACCAGAGTAACACGATATTTGTCGTGGAATTTTCAGCTCCTGGCGAGACGAATATCGCCCGAAAAGAGGAGAAAAAACAGACAAAATATCGAGATTTTCTCTTCGAACTCCCCAGACTACATCCAAACTCCCTTGTCGATATAGTTATTCTGATTATTGAAGTCAATGGTGGAATGATGCTCTCTCTACTCTCCAATATCAAAATCAATCCGGCTCGCCGCACAAAGGCAGATATCTTAGCTGAACAACTGCAGACAACTGGCTCACTGCGCTTACTCAGAAGACATAATTCTCTAAATTGAAGGGGCTATATTTTATTAGGAGTATTTGATTTTTTGGGAAAGAAACTTTTTGGCTTTCTACTACTCCATCTTGATACAAAAAATGTGGGAATCCTCCAAAGAAAGGAAGGAAGCAATCATTTTTCAAAAAATGAAATAACACTAAACATAGATGTGTAGATCATTCAAAGAAGTAACTTTCAGACACAAAATGAAAGAAAAAGGCCTTCTGAAACAGCTACTTTCATATAAACATTGAATTACACGAAATAAAAAATTCTTTCGAAACAAATACTTTTATATGAACACTGAATTTTACAAAAATCAGTTTTTTTCCTTAAAACTTTCCATTTCAATTATTTTGAATATTTGATCATATCCCTGTGTATTTTAAAGATCTGTATTTACAATTAACATCTTTTATATGACTTGCTACAAACATTCCTTTGAAATGTAACGTAGTTGAATAAATCTTATCTTAGTGATGTATTAATATTATATCTCACTTTCGAAATATAAGTTTTTAAAAAATATTTTTTTTTGAAAAAGGGAAACAATATTTTGTTCCCTTGAGATACAGGATGCACAATATAATATAAGTTAAAGTAACAAACCTGTAACTGTATTGCAACTATCATGCAACTAACTCATTTTCTCACGCAGGACGATATTTATAGAAGAATAAGTGATGACATAAAACTAAAAATTCTTTATGTCGTCGTTTAGAGAACTGCGTATCACCGGATGTTGATTCAGCAATGTCAGCATTGGCATTGATCTTGTTTATTCCATGTCACCTTGGTTATAAATGGTGAAGGTCAATAAACAACATAAAACATTCATTATAGGTCTTCCAGGGCATCTAAAGGCGATGATGGAATGAGTTACGGAAAGTTAGAACACGAAGAAAATTTGTGTACACTAAAACGTAACATAACATAGGTAAGAGATACGAGAGATGAAATCTGACCCCAAAAAGTTTGTTTAATATTGAAGTCAATCCTCGACCAAGATGAAATTGGTTTAGTCTGCGAATTTAGGAGAACACATACGTCAAACGGACAAAACTTTTGGAACAACCTAATTAAAAGGGTTGGAGATGATATGGATTCCAGGACATAGGTTGCGGATGCACATCTTCACCGGCAGCAGGAGGTTGCATATCTTAATGAGGATCTAGAAGTAATTTCGACTCAGGGTGAAAGTAACCAGGTTCAATTCAATGCCACGAAAACCCAGGCATCGGTTTTCTACAAAAAGATGAATGTCTCTGAAGCGGATATAATGCCAGGGCAGACAATTCCGCTTTATGCTTCGATAAGTTTGTTGGGGGTTGAAATGGACATTAGAATGTCTTGGCATAATCATGTTGCTGGAATTGCAAGGGCTGCTTCTCAAAAGCTTGGAACATTATTCCGAACTAGAAAACTGTACAAGCTCAGATCAGAACTTCTTTGGAGTATTGTTCTCATGTATGGAGCTCCGCCCCTAAACATAACCTGAAGCTGCTGGATTCCATCCAGAAAAGAGCAATCCGCCT
>WOGR01002075.1:0-18236 GCA_015342045.1 Leptinotarsa lineolata | reverse complement strand
TCTAACAATTGAATGTTGAAATTTATTTTAGTTTTGTGGAACTTGTTAACAAAGTGATGTCCTTGATAACTTTTACAAAATAATGGTGATAATTTATTGGCGAAAGATAGAGAAAATGAAGGTGGAAGAGTTTTTATGTATATTAGCCAGAAACTGAAATATTTTGATACAACTAGGAACAACTTTATATTGAGAAAATACCCAAAACAAAAATATGTGCCGTTGGTAGATTATACTGGGCAACATAATGTTCAATCATTCCTAGATGAAGTAGAGGACAATTTGAGTTACGATTGGATTTGTATTGATGATACAATTTGAATGGGAGATATCGATTCCTCTAGATTTAAGTAGTGATAGAAGTGATACATTCCACTCCATTTTGAAATCTTTCAATTTCTGGCAAATTGGTGACTGTCCAACTAGAATCACATCTACCACGGCTACTTCATTAGATGTAATTGAAACGAGTTCTCTGAATCTGTTTGGATGTGTGCAATATAGGGTAGAAAATGATGGAAGCCATGGAAATTAATATATCAATAAAACACCCGGAATATATACCCCTTAACGAGCAACTTGATTTATATAGGTCTCCACTTTTGAATTTATGAATTTGGCAACCCCGGTAATGTTAATAATTTCATAGTTGGTACCTCTATTTAATCACTACCTAGCCTCCCAGACTACCTGTAACCCCATATAATCCGGGTGCACACTCCAAAATGTTCGTTTCGCTTGACAATGCGTTGAACCCTGAAACCGGTCGTAAGAAAAAAAAAATTAGGCAAAAAATTGTTTTCATTCATCTTATTGAAGTGATCATGAATGTCCATAAAATAAACAAGTCATCAATAACACAGAATATCTCAGATAGTTCATTGTAGTAAAATAGATACACTTCGATGTCAAAGTTCCAAAGATATCACTTCCAATTAAGATTTTTCAGATAAATGAAATGAAATATGAATTTTGACAAAAAAAGTAGGAAGGAGTCCGTGGAAAAGTCAAAATTTGTAATTTTTGAATTTTTATTTAGGAAGTGGCAAATTTTGGCTTTTGATTTTCTCTACATCGAGTTGTTTGATGATATTCCTTTAGATAACGTCATGATGCGCAATATTAAACTTGGAAAAAATGGCTCTTATGCCACCATTTCAAATGGACATGACCACATGTGTTAATCTTGAAAAAAAAAATTCATAACCTATCAAAATGTCAGATGCTTTGAAAATTTTGAACTTGAATTCATTTCCTGGTAATCCTGTATAGATTTTTGAGTGATTTCTCATTGGAAATATTGGTTTCGATGGAATATACTTCATTGTCATTTGGTACTTCAAAACCAGTTCAGAATTGATATCTCATCAATTACACAAGTTCAACTTTCTTGAGAACCACCTTCACATAGAATAGTATAATTGATAAAATATGCTGATCGCCCATTGAAACCGCGGTACGGAAATGAAACACACTAAATGGTTTTTTAATTCGAGTGTTCCATTGGATAATTTTTGAAGAAGGAGGGATTGAATTGTTTGATATTTCAATAAAATGAGGAACCGATCTCAAAATATCAGAAGAAGATTCAAGAGTCCAATTGGTGTGACTGAAGTACAGTTTTTTTGGTAATCATGAAAATTCTGGTAAGTAATTCTTAGGTATTTGGGCAAAATTATTTGAAAAAACCATTTTCTGTAACAATGTATTGGTTAACTTATGGAATTGATAACAAATGTTTGACATAATATACCACAGAAAAAGGAATCAATTTTATGAATCAATCACATTTCAATTATGTTTTTTTGCTGAAAAAAAAAAGGTTTGACGTGTATTAGTTTGACTGAACTTGACATAAACAAATAAATATAATTCTGGACTATTGGGTTGAAATCGTATGATGGATCAATTCAAACCAATTATCCCAATAAAATATCAATACTTCTCATTGAAAAAATCTTTTTGAAGAAAACTCAATGAGTTTATAAAATATTATTATTGCCAAATTAAAAACAGAATTTCATCATTATCATTCTTGTCAGAATGTATAATTACAAAGATCAACACCATTCTGCACTGATAATTCCATAAGGTACTTTTTCAGAATCTAAAATCAGTTAATTCGCCCTTTCTTTCTCAAAAATTGCTTCGACGTGAGTTGAAGAAAATTTGAAGTATGATGTATGTCAAGTAGTTGACTAAATATCTATCGACGTATTTCAAATTCTCCGATATGATTCTGTTGCCATTTTGCTACATTTCATATATTTTTTAAAATGAGGAGCCAAATACGCATCTATTTGATATGCACCAGGTATAAGATGAACATACCATATAAAATTTTCACTTCTTTTTTGCCAGGCAAAATTAGTTAATACGACAAGTTACTTAAAAGGTAATTCGGAGTAATTCGGGGTGAACTAGATATTTGCCTTTTCTACAATTGAATACTGTTCTGTATTACTGATTCCCATTTTTCCAGATTGCGAAATGTAAATAAATAAAAAATTTGATTCCAAATGAAAAATCATTTGGAAACATTTTCCAATAATGACGAAATCTCAATCCACTTGTATTGTCGGCTTAATTTTTTTTTAAATGTACATGTGAGGTATATCCTTGAAATTAGCCCATTCATCTCATGTTTTATTGGGGTTTGGAAACGCTCTCCCATCTTCATCCAGATGAAAAGAAGAGATACACTTTCAATACAGTAGTTATTGAAATTATTACATTTAGGAGTAACCTTTCCGGAATTTTGAGGCTAAGAATCAGAGACTACCTGAGACGAACAAGATATTATTTCTCTGAATGACAGTGATTAATCATCATAGTTAGATTAACCTCTTCTGTTTCAGGTTTCTTTTGCCTTTATTGGGCTATGTACCGCAGCCATTCAATACAAACCTTTCCAATATGCTAAAAGGCCTCAAATAGTTCAATATTTACGAGATAATTCTGATCTTTCCATCAACAATGGTGCCTACATACATGATAATTCAGGTGCATATGATGATGGACAGTATCGTCATGATAACAGCGGCGCTTATGTACCAGATGACTCAGGAAGATATATTCATTCAGACGAAGGTTATCATCACGTTGGTGATGGTAACTATCATGGAAATAATATAAGAGGTAGGAGCAATAGATCATAAAGAGTGAAAGTAATCTCAACAATCTCACAAACTGAGTGAATATGGAAGATATTGCTTTTGAATTTTGTGATTCGTAATATTTATTAACATGAATTAATGACATGAATCATAGTGATTGTGGAAAATAACAACTGAAACCTTCAAAAAAAAATATGATTCTATGTAGATCTGAACCCCTAACATTCACAGTTTGTTTTCCAAATTTGAAGAGGAATTGAGTTTTCTGTTTCTCAAATACACACTTCCCAATTTATCTCGTCTGTTCTTATTCCACATACCACACACTATAGAGTAGTTCATCCAAATGATAAAAATTTTTTCAACTCAGAGACAAGTTGATAGTAATATAGTAAATATGCCGATGAGAACGGTGAAACATATTTGAAGTAGAATCCATAACAAATAAGACTTTCATTAATTGAATGTGACAATCAAAAAAACATCTACATCAATTTCATTCTCATAAACTGAAACATGAGGAAGAAATTGATTCAGCACATCAAATCAAAATGGCTAGCAACAAACAATTCTGTTTTAATTCATTTACATATCATTATGGTGAAGTGACCTCAGACATAACATCTATTAGATCAATCAGGCATACGACCAAGCTCTTATGTAAGCATTCCTTTCCGACTCGACAGTTTAAACAACAATTTGTATGATAATTGACCAATATTTTGTCAACCAAAATTTTGTTGAGGTTACTGTATGATAAATAATTTTGAAATTATGTTCACTCTAGGATTATTCCATGAATTTTCATTTTGAATAAATCAACGATATTTTCACAATTTATAGGAGTGCAAGTTACTCCCCCGGCCAGTGTCAAAAAGATTTCAAATTCAGCTGGTTCCAGAGACTACAACAAATATGGCATAATCAGGAAAATAGAAGAAATATTGGAAGACGGTTACCACTATATGTAGGTATATTTTCCAGGAAATACTGAATATTTTCCATTTTTATTTTTTACAAGAAACATATATTATGTCTCTGAACTTATTTTCTTCACAGATATGAAACTGAAAACAAAATACTGGCAGAAGAGGAAGGACATCTGGTGAATAAAGGACAACAGGACGAGTACATGGATGTTAAGGGATATTACAAATACATTGGAAATGACAATGTAGAATATAAAGTAGAGTACACAGTAGATTCTGAAAATGGTTTTGTACCCAAGGGAGATCATATTCCACAACTTCCACAATCATCATCGTGAGGTTAATTTAATTTGGGATCCAGAATGTCTCACGGAGTTCGTAGTGCAAAATTGTCCGTAACGCATTTTTCCTGAAATTAAAAATGGAATACTTCGTTCTATTTCTCCTAACTTTGTAAATAAATAACACAAATCACACACTTATGTGTTTCAATTATATTGTATCAGTCGAGAAATATCCGTCTCTTCGAATCAGTTGCATATTTTTTCAATTATAACCAAATTAGAGTTATATATGCGGCAGTTCATTACAGAAATCTTTTGAAAAACAGTACTATACTTAATTCCAAAATGACAAGTGAACAATACAGGTTATTGCTCACACATAACGAAATATGGATCGATATATTTTTTCGCATTTTCAGAACAAAACATTTGGCAGCCTCGCAGCATTTCCATATTATTATGCACCTTTGCCTATGCGTGATAAAATCATAAATATACCAAAAAAACACTCATCTACGTGAAATGAACAGAAATTTGCATATTGTTGGAATGAAAGATATCCAAAAAAAACACACTTTTGATTTAAAAAAAATAATGTTCATGAGAGAAGTGGACGGGATGGATAGGATAGGATAAGTAGGTGATTTTTGCTCCAATTTTTCATTAATCTCAATGATTTTCATTTGAAGGACTTTGAAAGGGCCGGTTTATTCGTGGTTTGAAAATGAAAGGTACATAAAATGTTGTGTATTTTGGTTGTCATACAAAGAAGCTTCTTCATCAATACATATTTTTTATGAATGGGAACTGACTCAGTTCTGTGATAATGAACACATAATTGATGGCGTCGAATTTTGATAAGTTTTTTTTTATCATACCTAATCGTGAAATGATGTTTATCAAAAATACTTGTCGAGTATAAAATTTTTGTGTATCTCATTGATTAGTAAATCGTACGGAAATGCTTAAGGCTTATTTTAAAAAGTTGACAGATCATTTTTCCGCAATATTTTCATATCAATTCTATGGTTTTTCAAAGATTCGAAATGCTAAGATGTCATACCACTTTTCACTAGTGCTGAAAATATGGGGTCTTCCAATAGGGACTTCATAACTTGGACAATTGGTAACGGCTATCATGTTGAAACTGTATCTGGCAAATCAGTTGTCATTTATTCAGTCTGTTTCGCCAAATCACCATGGACGGATATAGCATTCAATAACCCGTGCCAATAATAAAATAGTTTTACAAAATAATAGGATGATTATGACGACCGTAAAATTGGCGAAGCGCGCGATACCTTGCCCAAACAGACCACCTATTTTGTAAAACTATTTTATTATTGGCACGGATTATTGAATGCTATATCCAATTATGGTGATTTGGCGGATCAGACTGAATAAATGACAACTAAATTGCCAGATATAGTTGAAACTATATCTGGCGAATTGATTTTTTTACTATATTAGACAATGGAAGTCCGAACTGATGAAATTCACCACGAAACCTTGTCAATCACCTTTAAACAAATATAAATTCAGTTGAATTGTTGTATTACAAACATGCTGTATTTTTGTAAATGGACCCAAATGGAAAAGAAAAACAGAATTGTCTCTTCCTCCATAAATACACAGATTGTAGAGAAAAGAATAAAGCAAAAAAATATTACATTAGGGAAACTCTCCACAAAAGTGTGTAGAGAATACACAAACATTTCTTTCGGAAACGAACTAGAAAAAAATCATCCAAAGCGAAGACTTTCAATTATGATCATGAAATCACCTAGAAATTGCTTTTCCTTAGTTCAGTTTTTAAAAACTGGACTATTCCAGAATTCCTTGATGTTGTTGAAATGAATTGAAATATATTCTGTATTTGATGTAGGAGATATCTGTAAAAAAGAGAGAAAACAATAAATGAACATGAAGAGTTATGGATTTCAATAATTTCCAACCGAATTTTTCCTTATGTCACTTTGGAAGTGCTGAACCCAGCTTCAAGGTTTCGACCTTGCAAAGGGGAATGATGAAAAAAAATTCCATTCAAATTTAATATTACTTCAACGAGTGTTTTAAGTAATATGCTCCTACTTTCATAAATAAAGTAACAGAGATTTTGTACGAAATGATCTCGGTAATCTGAAGCATTTAAGGTTCACTCGTAACATTTAATGATAATTTGTTGATGTAAATTACCTAGAAAAATAGATTGAGTTTCATCAATTTTAGTTTTCAGATGACTTGATAAAAATGTATTAGACCTTGAGATCAACACTTACTGATTCTTTCCGATTGATTCATCTATTAGGAAAGAATTCATTCGATTTCTGATAAACAGCAAATTTATAGTGGCAGATTGTGTGGCAGGACGGGATAGGTAGAAAAAATAAAGAAAGATGCGATCGCTCTGAGTTTTAGCTCACATTTGGAGTTCTTTGGAAGGTTGTGTGTAAAATCGACCAGCTAAGAAATTGACACGATCATCTTCGGTTCAATCAGGTGTAGAGCCTGGCTCCCTTAACCTTTCGGCTGTCCGTTGTCAGAGGGACAAGCGGGCCAGCTAAGAAATGTATGAGTTAAGTACTACATCTATTAGGTGGGACAAGTTGGTCAAATGATAAAATATAACGAATTTCAGGCTGTTGAAACTAGAATGAAAAAAGTTAGACGTACTGTCAAGAAATGGATTGGGTTTGAGACCAGTTACTCAAAAGTCATCTACTGATAGAAAATTTTCATATAAAATACTTTTTGAATTTTCCTACCACCCTATAAGCCCATTCGAAATGTATCTGGCAACAGATTCGTTTATTTACTGTTCGATTATCGAAATTATGTAAATCAAATCCAATGAAACTCAAAACAACCTTTCATGATGTTCGCTACTATGGATGCACAACTAATTCATACTTCCCACACAGGCTTTCATGATGTTCGATGGATACAAATTAGCTGTTCATGATTTATTTATAATTGATTGGATTTTGCTGGGATCAAAAATGATTCTGGCAACTTCAATGTCGTTTTATAAAATTGGAGAAAGAAAATACATTCTGGTTCTGAACGTAAACAGAAATGTGGAATGTGTGGTATCAATCGCTTTACTGAAAGAAGCCAATCATTATTATTGGTAGTGATGCTATTCATTCTATGATATTCAGTGCCATAGTTGCTTTCTTAGCCCTATATAAATTTATCGGCGGAAAATTTGTTTTTAGTAACAACTGGCATCCGAGCAAATTTAGCATTACACTTCTTCACATCACTTGGGTTGTTATCGAAATCTAGGTATAACAAAAAATCCAAAATTACCATTCAATCACATCTTTCAATTGATTTTATCTTACCTTTTTTCTCGTATATATACTTGTATTAAGCAATTATATTGTAGCTTTTGAACTTTTCGAAGGGTTATTGTTCAGTGAAGGTTTGTGCATTATCATCTGGTGAGCAAGGTGTACTTGTAACTGTGGAGACTTGTATTAGCGCATCAGATAATTTTATGTCAACAGTGTTACTCCAAAGGTACGCCCATAGCTTGCCATGCAACCGGATACGCCAGTTACATTCTACCAAGTTACTGAATTTTACGGTAACGCGTTCTCAAGAGCAGAAATTATACAAACTGTGGTAAATGGTTCAAAAATAACTGGATCAACCAATCAGACAGAAATTTTTTCAAAGAACATTTGTTTGCGCCAGCAGATACTAGTGATAGGTCTGCTGCTATAACTCTATCTAAAATAGCAACTGTTCGTACTTCTCAAAACACAGACATCCCAATCAAAGATGAATCATTCAATCAGACAACATTTCACCAAGCTGAAAAGGAACATGTCCTGCGAACATCTCCACAAGCATTCTTGGAAAGCCGCCCTTGTTGTTCAAAGAGCATACTTCCAAATATTGACACCATTTTCCCTTTTTCATATGTCAGTGAAGGTTCTGACGCCTCCTTCGTGACAATGCAAAAAACAAGGGAGGAAGGATGAACGAAAAGAAAAAACTGCAGTTTCAATGTTCTCTTCTTATAAACTCGAACTGAAGGCCTCCATTCAAACCGCTGAAAATAGAGAAAAAAATATGAATCACAAAAAAAACGAAAATAAATCATGGAAAATGAGTTAAAAAGACGAAACGAGTTGAAACGGCAAATAAAAATGAATATGAAGAGTTTTCTGACGAAGATAATGGCTAAAATACTATTTGCATTTTCTGCGATGAGGCATTCCAAAATTCCAAAGGATACAATAAACTGAATGCGAAGGATGGGCCCATGACGCTTCTTGTGGAACGGAGGAGACCGACGATTTTTGGTATTTGTGACAGCTGCCGAGATGAATGAAAACATATCTTTTTATCACATTCAACATTGTTGATAGACTTAATATTGTTTTAATTGATTTATATTTCTATCACATAACGTTTAATAGTCAGCTACTGAAGTAACCTTTTTTTTTGATGGCTTTGTGAATTAGCATAACTGTAGATACTGGGATAATGAAAATCCACAAACAATAAACATGTGGGCTGGAATTCTCGGAAACGAAATAATTGGCCCTATTTTCATTGAAGAAATTTGTACTGGTCAATTGTATTTGAACTTTTTGTAAAATGTATTCGATCCACTCACAACACAATCCTCAGAACGCCAAGTTGATGAAGAAAACAACCCGCTCTTGGATAAACAAAATTCACATTCTCAACAGAACGGCGCACCGCCACACTATGCATTGCATGTCCGACAGTGGCTCGATCAACAGTATCCTGACAATTGGATTGGCAGAAGAGGCGCTCTGGGGTTAACGAAGACAATGGTATACGAAACTCTCCCACAGGACATTCAGGATCTAAGCCACAGGATTACTGACACATGCAGACAAATTAATAACGAAACATTCACAAAAGTCCGACAAGAATTCGAAAATAGATTGTACTTTTGCTCAGCTACCAATGGTGAACATTTTGAACACCTAATAAAGTAAGGTACATTTATTCAATTGCAATATCTATTAATTTATTTTTTATCATAATCAATTTTCTTTTTGCCCTATTTTACGAGAACGAATCAACCATTTTCAGTTTTCTGAACGGGGTTGAGTGAGGATTTTCAAGGTCTTTGAAATGATGGTTTACAAGATAGGGAGTGCCATTTAAAATTATGAAGTGGGGGTAGCTAGGGGTAAGGGGGTTGAACCTGAAATACCACTGGCACTGGTTTTAAACTGCCCTCTCAATATCTAACTTGATGTTTTTTTTTGTCTACGGCAAATTCTTCCTGCTAAACGAAGTACTAGGGGTGAGAAGTTTTGAAATGAAGGCACTGTATTTTAATTCGTTATGTGAAATATTACCATGTTTTCATTCGCGTCCGATGGTGGGGTGGTCAACTCGGGTGACTATACTACGTCTACAACAAAAGATCAAATTTTCATAAATTTTGGTGACAAAAGGCTGGGCTGTGTTCCATGAAATGGATTTATTCACTAAAATGAAAGTTCATACTGAGATTAGGAGAAGTTGTGATAAAAAAAGTAAACATCATTTTCATAATGCAGTAAAAAAGAGAGAATTGGACCAAATTTCAAAATATTGAATTCTGAATGAAGCTTTTCTTCATTTTTATCGATTATTTTATATAATTTTGATTCATGTTCTCCCAATCGCATTTGTTATCATAAAAATATATACAAAAAATAAGTTGATGAATCTGTCATCAATTCTAGTTCCAACTTGAAAGAACTTTTTTTACAAAAAAAATATCCTGAAAAAGCAGATATATACAATGACGCTGAACGTCAACATTTATCTCTAGTAATTGAGAATAGAAAAAGCTACTAACAAAATTGTATATTTAACTCATCAAATACTATGCGTACATCTTGGACAATTATTTGAGAATCATTGAACAAGTATAATGAAAGTGATCGAAATATAGTAATCAATAATAATGGAAAATTGACAGAAGATGCATCAGAAACAGCTTCTCTCTTCAACCAATTCTTCATCAAACCTCCAATTGATCTATCGAACAAAATTCCTGAAATTAATCCGCTAAGCGTAACAATGATTTTAATAAGGTGAGCACGTACTTGCAACCGTTCTTAGAAATATAACTTCTTTCACTTTCAAAGAGAAGAATAAAAAATTAAAATTCTGCTGGATCAGACGAGATCCCAAGATTTCTTTGAGGGATGTCTTCGAGGATATTATTGCTTCCCTAACTCATTTGGTGAATGTATCTTTTCAAACAGGTTCATTTCCAAATGCTATTGAAATTGGAAAAGTCATACCGATCCACAAGAAAAATGATTCTAAATTATTAGACAATCACGAACTGATAGCAATTTCATCTGTATTTTCAAAGTTATTTGAATATGCTTATCTCCAGGGCGGAAAATCAACATCAACCGCTATATTATCTTTTTTTAACCAAATAATCGAACACATTGCTGCTGATGCAATCTTCTGCGATTTGAGCCTAGCGTTTGACTGTGTAAAGCACGGAAAGCTATAAGAATTGTTATAACTATATGGTTTGAGGGGTCTTCCACTGAAAGAGGTTGAATTTTTTCTGGCAGACAGGAAACAATATGTTTCTGTACGAATAAACTTTAATAGTACAAAATATGATGTTGATATGGATGTCTCACAAGGTTCCGTCTAGGGACTCCTGTTGTTTATTTTGAACATCATTTTGATTGCATTTTGGAAAGTTGTCATCGCTCTGTCTATACAGATGTTTCATCATTGGTGTTATTTTCACCTGACACTGATTTACTAAATGCAAAATGTAGTGATATGATGAATAATATATCAAATTTTTTCAATGAACGGTCTTTATTTTTCAATAAGGAAAAAACAGAGGTAGTACGTTTCCACAATCGTCAGAAGCCAATACGAAATAAAGATTTTATAGTGAATCAGATAATTCCAAAAAACACTCAAGAACCTGTCAGATTTCTTGGGGTATATTTAGATGAATTTGAGTTGGAAAACCCACTGTTATGAACTAATCAGCAAATTGAAATCTTTGAATTTTTTTCTTTTGATTCTTCGAAATTTTTCCAATGAGGCACAGTTACTGGCAATTTACTACACCCAGATTGATTCAAGGCAAAGGTATGGTATATGTCTCTGGGGAAATTCCACATCAGCATCGGATGCTTTCATTAGTCAAAAACGTATATTGCGTACCTTGATACATATTCCATTTAGGAACTCATGTAAATCTATTTTCAAAATGTACGGAATTTTACCTCTTCCATGTATACAGTGTGTGAAAGCCAAATGGAATTAATTGTTTATTTTGGTTACTGTCCATATTTCAAAAAACTTCAGAAACACGTCAAATTTGAATCATAACTTGACATACTTCGACGAAAAACTGCTACCCCTACCTTCAAAACTCGTCAAATGGGAGGTACAATTGAATAGTAATGAAGAGACCTTTCAAACGATTTATCACAAACATATTTTACTTCCCATTCAAAAAATTCGGGGTTGTACCTGTCTTTCAAAAGAGGTTGAAGATAGATGTGGCATTTTCACGTTGAAGGATGTCGAATCATAATTTAAATTTGACGTGTTTCAAATTTTTGTTTAATATGTACAGTAAGCAAAATAATCGGTTTATTCCATTCGGCTTTTACACACTATCATTTTTTGATTTAGCTGTTTATATTATTGGAAATGAGTCGTTGTTTGAATTGTATGAAGAAATTCATGAATATAATACTAGAAATGAACACTCCATATATATTCCATTTGAGACTCGGGGATGGGAGCGTAATTTCCTTGACCTCCAAGTCTTCTCACTGACTTCCAGTGAACACTGATCACTTCGTAGGTTGGGGCCACTATTTATATTGTTGGACAGTTATGAAGAAAATGTATCGTAACAGGTACCTGGTCTGCCAGAAATGGATTCTCGACTACTTGTTTGACCTTCAGATATGTTGCGAGACAACAATGGCCTCTATGATTGCGGCAGACTCTGCATATCATCTCGCTTATTGAGGCACGAATTATCAAGGCCTGAAGAGTTTTCTCCGTAGCGATGGTTTTGATGTTTTCGAAGCTGATTGTGTGGTTGACTGTAAGACATGAAAAAGGCTTCCGATAAAGTCTGGACAGAGGGGTTTATCGCCAAAAATGTTGAGAGATAACATGTCGTGACACATAGTAAGAGTCGTTGACTCTCATTTGATGGAGGGAACTTTCGAAGTAAGAGTGAACCAAGGTCACTCTGGAGAACACTCGATCAAGACAGATGTCTCGCAGGGATGCTGCTTTTCATCACACCTGTACTTTTTGTATACGAGTGATGTCCCGATATACCCTAGTACAAAGACTGCGATATCCGCAGATGATACTGCAGTCTATGCACCCTCTTTCTCGAGCGAAACAGCAACTTGGAAGAGGAAATCATACTGTACCTAGGGGGAACAGGATCAGGAGAAATCCGACAAAGATGGAACTCGTAAACTTTCGGAAGCTATTCAATGTTACGAAGGTTTTCGGGAAGTTCAAGACAAGAGTGTCGAGGAGCAGGTCTCAGCTAGATACCTGGAAGTAATTTTGGACGAGGGTCTAATATTCCATGAGCATATCAACCTAGCCATACGAAGGGCTGGAGCAGAATAAAACGGACTTACCCGCTTATGGCCAGAAGCTCAAAACTCAGCACCGATAACAAACCATCAATTTAGAAACAGCTGATCAGACCAGCAATGCTACACGCCTGTCTAGTATTTATCGGTCTGAAAAAACGCCTCTTCAGAGGCTGGATTGGATGCAAAATGAAGTACCTTGTATCATCACGGATAACGATCGATACACTCGAAAAAATGATTTTCTGGGGTGAGCCGGAGTTGAGAAAGTAACGGCCACATCCGAACACTCTCTTACAAATTTTTTGAATCCTTTTCGCCAGGGACCCTTTTCACGGCAGATATAATCAATATCAAGGCACACCATAATCAGCCCTCAAACACGGGGGGTTATCATAAGAAGCCCTGAACATCTTTGATGAACGAAACGATTAGAAAATACAATATCAACAACCATCAACCGCGATCGGTTGATTACCAACAAATGAAATCAAAACTTCGGTTTTCCTTTTATGTTTCCGAAGAATCTACCTGTGATAATACTGAATAACAAGCGTAGTAGTGAATGAGGTCATCCGTTAATCCAAGTCAATCACGAAACCACCACTCACGTATAAGCCTATAGGGAGGAGGCGTGACATAAACGTATCAATGTCTGAGAAACTGAGTCTGGGATCCAAATAAAGCAACCGCAAAAACATCAGCGGGGGTGCTCCCCGTGGAACCTATCCAATGGAAGGAGTGGGACACTTGAACATCGAGACGCTCCGCCCGCTCCAAGGTGTAGAAATACGATTTGATGTATCATTTATTCTAAATATGTAAACAGAATTGGATGAATTGTAATCCAATAGAAAAATTAATATTGTTTCGTATTTCGCTTTTTTTCTTATAAAATACAAGTGCAAACATTAAGTAGGTGATAGTCAGGCTAACAAGAATTGAAAGACTCAGTATGCTTTCAAAATTGAATGTGGTAGGAAATATAGTGGACATTATATTCTATTGCTAGAGAAATTTTCAACTGCTGAACAATATAAGATGATGACGAGAATTAAAAATCTGGCTATCACGTTAGAATCAAATGTCGACTGAAATTCGGTAAACATTCAGCATTCTCAGCAAAGAAAAGTTATTTTTATGAATGAAAATATATAAGAGAATAGCATGATGTAGATATTTGGTTGTCGTTCTTAAATTATGTATATTCTCAATTATGGTGTGTATTTAGTATTTTCGGGAAACAAAAGTACTTTTTTGTTCAAAAAGACTGGGTCAATTTGGTGGACTGTTGAATACCATCCTCCAAATAACACCTCATCGTGATATTTTCCCTGGACAGTTTACAAAATCACAACACGTGCTTCGCTATACCAAAGCTTTCTCGAACGTTCTCTTACTCCTGATTACAGCTCTCAGTGTCTCTACAAAAATGGCAAGAGACGATAAATCTGGTAACCATGTTTGTCTGAGTTAACAGTATGTCGAAGGTTATTGATATGTCTACGGGGCGGTGTTTCATTGTAATATGTTTCGATTATTATCAGTACATCGATCAATCTTTTTCACTTTTTTACAAATTTGGATGAAAGGGTTACCGGTTACCGGGTTTGTTGAACTTTGATTTTTCATGGAAATACCTGAGGGGTACCATTTCTGAAACTGAAAACTGATTTTAGAAGATCCGTCATGGAGAGCAGTTGAATAATTCTACAACAAACAAACAAATTTTTCATTATTATGGCGATTATAGTCATCAGTTCAAACACTGATTCAATTAGATGATAGGTAAGAAGTTGAAAAAATTCTTAGATGTTATTTTCTACAGAAGAATTTAGGAAATTTCGAAACTTAAAAGCCACTGCAAAGAGAGAAGTTCAAGGATCTTGCATTGATTCTTTGATATTTTGCAATGCTTTTCTCATGCTTAGGGGTATACGATGGAAGTACAAGACATTATTATGCCGTCATTTCTATGCCACATTTCTATGCCAAATTATTTCAATCGTTTCAATGAAGGTTATACCTATCAACAATCATGCCTAACAAACTATTTTATAATAGCATGATCAAATCCCAAATATGTGTATTTTTCCACTTTGTCTGATCGAACATTGGCGTCAAACCATTTCGAGTCGAATTGGTTTGAGCAAAATCTCACCGAGATCGAATAAATAGCGTCGAACCATGGGCTCGTAACGGCGGCGTCTTACTTCGTTTTCCAAAATATTCGTTTCAATGAGTGCGTTCTTGAAAAACAAACGTAACAAATTTACGCCAGTCCACTCTAGATGATAATCTGGATACAATGCCCTATTACCATGACTGATAAGATGGATATTTTTGTTTTCTGCCTACAATTACTTCTTTTCAGAGTTTCGTCGTTTACATCTTTCTCAATCTTTCCTTGAGAGTCCTCTTTCTCAAATCGACAGATTGATTTAATATTGATGTTGCATATCTATTTCAAACAAGATGGCCAATGTTATATAGTGTCGAATGTACAGTAATATTCATCAGAAAGATGTTATGATTTTTTACCAACACGAAATTCATCGACTTTTTATCAATTTCCAGCGGCAATGTTTCATTGAGAAACGTCGATGAAATCATTCAAAAAACAGTAAAGCTAATCTTTGTGAAACATTTTTGGTCGAGGGGGAAATATTTGAAGAACAATAAAACCAATTCAATAGAGAATCCCCTGAAGGGTATTAAATGGCAGATTGAAAAGTTCCTCTCAAAAATTCACTACGTAACATTAGCCACGCTGAAGAGTTCAATTATCCAATAACTCGTCGTTTTCCTGAATTTTGCCTATGAATAAATAGCTTTCCTCAAACGGATGACATTTCGGAAAATAATCGTTTTCGTTTCCAGAATTGAAAATTGAATCGTGAACAACGGTTCAATTGGAATCAGCTATATTTCCATAGAGTAAGTTCTGAGAATTCACTTTATTTTCATTTCCGTGTTCAACCTCTCACTTCAGCAATGGTAACTACAGGCCTATCTGAAAAATACATTTTATATGATAAAATAACATATGCGGATTATACTCTGAAGACAATTTTTGCTTCACTTCATTTTATTGCGTGAACCAGTTTGTTTAAGTATATGATTTTCCTACAAATTGTTTCAAATACTTACTTTTTTCCAGAACTGTTTTACTGATAATTATTTCCTTCTCCATATTACGAACCAAATTTCAAACTATCCTAGTCCTATCATACAAACATAATGACTATACCTTGTAGACGCTACCATGATGAATAGATTTATAGTGAAAATTATCTATTTATTCCATATCGAGACTATTTATCGACTTTTCTGATCATCACATTGAGGATAGGAAATAATGAATGTCTCTTCCCAATGTAAATTTTGTCGCGTTTTGGTTGAAATTACCACTATGATAGCATTCATGAATGTTAAAATAATTTTGAATCAGAAACAGAAAAAAATACTTCAAATGCTATTTACAGAAATAGCTCTCGATGAAATTAATAAAAACAGTAACACACATAAAGGGTAAAACTAGAACCCCTGACGTAAAATGAACCAAAAACAGACACTTTTCCCAAATACCAGTACCACAATACTTTTTTCGGCAAAAACACACTTTTCTCAAATACCAGTACCACAATACTTTTTTCGGCGCATGTTTCACCAACCAAATTGGCATATTCAAGTGATGAGAGAAACAGTTTTCTCTATCTCCTGAATTAAATGAGCTTCGTAGTCCTGGTGTTTGGAAAAGGTGCTTTTTTGAAGTAATTCACATATACATATCATTCAATCAAGATGAACCTAATAATAATGCACGTATAATAGCTGACAACTATCATGTTCCCGGTTTATTAAAAAAATTACGACGAATCGGTAACATATGTGATGTAAGAATACATTTCAGAAGTGATTATACCTTGAGATCTCTTCGGGCACAAACTGAACCCGACAAAATACGGTTTGAAAAAACGAAACAGCATTTTTCAAAATAAATCGATCACGCAATGAAACGATATAATACAAAAAATGTATTCGAAGAATGTTACGAAAAAATGAGAATCAAAATTATTCTTGCAGAGGGTAACAAGTGTATTTAAAATATCTGTCTTGACATGCATCAAACCTAATTACCTGAGGCTAGATATTGAAAACGGAAATATGAACCTGAACTGAAATTTCAGACTATCGAATGTAATATCTGAACATTTCAGTTTTTTATGTGTGTTGAAGGAAATATAGCTAGTTTCAATTGGGGAATTTTTCCCAAGTGATTCGTTTAGTTATTCGAAAACCAAAAATCAGAATTATTTTCCAAAACTTCAACCATCTGAATGAAGAAAAATATTGGAATTTCACTTTCTCCGTTAATTACTTGATTCATAGGCGGAATTTATTAATGCAAGTTTGCCCTTTAATAGCAGATTCTCTATTGATTTGAATTCGTTCATTTTTCAGATTGTGGAAGGTCCGAGGCTAAAAATAGTAGAGAACATCATTAAAGCTCTTCCACCTATATATCTTTGGGATACAAACTGGAGAATCTTCCAAAGATATTGACTGATATAGGAAATAAAATTGGAAAATTGAATTTTATTCTTATTTTGTACCTCAATTTTGAATTCGGATATTCTCTGGCCATGATAACTTCTTTTAGGAAGTTATTTTATTCAAATTGTGATGTTTTTCGTATATTTCACGTATGAATTCACCTGTTGAAAACAATAAAAATAATCAATTTTGTTCATATTTGTCATCAAATGGTTAACTGTTCAACTTTTCGATAAAGCAAGTGCAAGCTATTAACCGAACAAGAGTTTTTCCTGATTTGATGCAAACGTTAACTGTTTTGTTTTCATTCTCCATTCGGAAAAGAAATAAATGCTACATAAAAGTATATGTTTTATGCTGTATTTTAGTGATGACGCTTTAGTGGTCTTTCGTTGTGAATTTTGAAGATAACAGTATTGAAGAATGTTCTATGATGCGTGGATCATCTGAAGATACTTTCATATCGACCTGTTGCATATTGATATTGATTTGGAGGGTATATTCGTATGTTTTCTCTATACGATATTCTTACGTATTCAATAACGTAGCATATTTGAACTACATCAAAAGTTGTACTGAAGTCAATAAGTGCCTGTGATTTTCCTTTTCGAATAGGTTATCATACTTCAATATCGACAGTGCAGTGGAATTTTTAATGATAATAATAATATAAATGATTTATTGATCACAAGTACACCATGGTGTCTGGACAAGTCACAAAAAAATACACACATATAT